>CAUYPK010070824.1:0-16275 GCA_963574355.1 Loris lydekkerianus | reverse complement strand
ATATTATTTTACCTTAAAAATTTTACACTTTTCGCGGTTTTGTCTGAAAATTAAAATATATTTTTTATTTATTTTTTTTTTTTTTTTTTTTTTTTTTTTTGCTTTTAAGAAACCTCATGGGAAAGTGCTAGCCTTCTAATTTGATACAATAGTATACTTTTTTTTGCCTTGGTATAAAAATTAGATCCTTCCTAAGTGAAAGAGACAAAAGGAATAAACCTTACCCAGGATGTCTAGAAGTAGACTTGGGTTCCTCTCCCAATCGGAAGATCTTGTTATTATATTACAAAAAAAAAAAAAAAAAAAAAAAAAAAAAACATATCATGGACAAACAGATTGCACTTCTCACTGGATCTTAAGAAAGAAATCAAAGATGGTATCCTAGCTACCTTGCTAACTTAAAATTCCTATTTAAGAGTACATTGCCTAAGGGAAGTTCCGTTTTTCTGAAAAGAGACTTCTGGTTGCAGTTGGCATTGAATTTATTGTTTATAGAATGCCATGATTTTGTATACAATAATTACATTATTAGTGATTTTAAATCATCAAAGTAATAATAATAAAAGGAAACAGTTACTGAGCATTTACTAAAATAAATTATTCTAAAATCCATAAATGCTTAGTTTATTTAAACGTTCAACAATTCGAGGTTATAGTGCCATCACTACTCCCATTTTAAAGGTAGGGAAACTGAGATACAGATAGAATTTAACTATTACTATACTCTGCCTTATAACAGATCAACATCTCCAAGATGACACACCCATGAACTTTCCAGGAAAAATAAAGGAACTATTCTAACTCCACAGCTCTGTTAAATTAAGTTTAGCCTAAAGCTGTCTCCACACATGTTTGAATTCTGGCCTAAAGATTTATCCATAAATAACAAACTGTAAACTAACTTGATGTGTAAACAGGTTATATATATTTATAACAAGTAACCAAATCTCAGCCAACCACAGGCAGCCAACTGTTCAAAACAGGTTCAAATCAGATACCGTATATACTCGAGTATAAGCCGAGTTTTTTCCGCACAAAATTTGTGCCAAAAAACCTGAACTGGGCACAAAAAACTCGGCTTATACTCGAGTATATACGGTAAATGCAACCAATCAGCTGTTTCTGTAACTCACTGTCCTTTTTCTGTCCATAAATGTGATCTATATCAGACCATGTAGTAGACCAGGAGTCACTACGAATATGTTCTGGTTCTGAGAGCTGCCCAATTCATAAATTGTCCTTTGCTCAATTAAACTCTGTCAAATTTGTATAAATATTTTTAAATAGCTCTCTCTTTTCCTGACTTTTCTATCTGTTCACAGCTATTATCCTAATCCTAAACACATTAGTGAAATAAATGAAAATATAGATAGAAAAACAGACAAGTGTGTGTGTGTCTGTGTATAGATGCAACAGAAACTCCTTAGCTGACCACTTCCCCACATTGACCACCTCTTTAAGTTGACCTAATTTTCATAGACCAGACATGCACCCCGTGTACGTACTAGTACAGTAGACCTTGTTCCTTGGGTTGACTGCCTCTGTGTGTTGACCAGTTTGTTACAGTCCCAGAGGTGCTCAACTTACATAGGTTCTACTGTATGTGTATTTATATGTGTGTGGAGAGAGAGAGAAATTTGAGGCAAAGGACAGACAGAAGATGAGGAGATGTTGAGTCAGGATTCTTAGCCTGGAGTCTGTGGGGTCCATGAATGCCCTAAGACTATATGACTAAGTGCCAAATGTATATGCATTTTTCTGGGGAAAGAGTCCTTAGCTTTCTTTAGATCCTCAAAAGTACCACTGTCCCTGACAAGATCAACAATATTAAATTCAAATAGAGAAAAAAGTGGTGAATACATCAGCCATTACCTCTGATCTTTCAGTGGAACCACCACTTACATGGTCTACATTATCTCTTTTGGTCAGAAATTGAGAGAAGACAAAAAGAAGGCCAGAACCCCAAGAGGTATTAAGAATATATTTGGAGCCAGGCATGGTGGTTCACACCCATAATATAAGTGACTCCAGAGGCTGATGCAGGAGGATCACTTAAGCCCAGGAGTTCAAGGTTACAGTGAGCTATGATAGAACCACTGCACGACCCTAAACTGACCTCCTCTAAGCAGGAAGGAACTCTGCCAGAAGATGGCCTTCAGAATCAAACTGCAACATCAGTTCTTCCCTCCATCTCCAGCCTGCCAGTCCACCTGCAGATTTTGGACTTGCCAGCTTTCATAATTGCATTGCCCAACCCTAAAAAGAAATATCTTTCTGGACATATACACACCCTGTTGGTTCTGTTTCTCTGATGAAATGCTGACTAATACACAAAACAAGTAGGGATGTTCTACATCTAGGCAGAGGGAACTGCAGCTACAAGGCACAGAGGTATGAAGCGGTGTGCCACTCCAGGGACTTCAATTCAATTGAACCCTAGTTCAATCAATTTAATCCTGCTCTGACACCAGTCTTATATTGGCTGGCCTGATCACTCTATGTTTGCTCTTATAAACTACATTCTAGGAATCTCATCATTTTAGTTTGTTGGACCATCCCAGTGGTTTTGAAAGTTCATAAACTGCTTACATATCACAAAAATAATGAGTTTTCAGGACTAGTTGTAAGAGTTATCAGTGAGAACAAGCATGAGTTTTACCTGCCACCCTGGCAGAGGTGTGCACAACTGCTACTGTTAGGAAACAAGAAAGGGTCACTCCTGGACCTCATATTCTTTTTTGCCACAATTTTAACATAAGTGCTCTTAGGGATAAACTGTGTCAGTCAAGATTCTCCAGAAAAATAGAACCAATAGGATGGGGGGATGGAGGGATAGGGGGTGCCTGTGCGTGTGTGTGTGTGTGTGTGTGTGTGTGTGCGTGTGTAATTAGTTAATACTTTTTTTTCCTTTCTTAAAATGTGTATACAGTTTTTGGCACCCTCTGTGTGTCCAAAGGCAGACCGCTGGCAGAATTCCTTCTCACCCTCCATTAAGAGACTCCTGGAGACTGCTGAGAAAGGTCATGACCACATCTGGTCTACTTCTTTGAGCCATGGTGCCTCTTTAAAACTATATGAGTGCTGTATTTGTGCCATGAATGAAATTCAAGAAGTTCAGAAAACCCCTAAAAATGTTTGTACAATTGTGAATGTATGTACAATATACATTCTATTGTATAGTTTTCATCACATTCTTCAAGAGACCCATAATTCACCCCCAACCAAAAAAAAAAAAGATGAATATTTGCTTCAATGGGTAAAAGATCATTTGGATATAAAGGACAGAGCTATACTATTCAATGGCTGTCAAGAAACAATCATAGATAAAATTTATTCCTAAAATCCTTTCAGCTTCATTCCTTTTTGAATTATGCCTTTTCCCAAAATGGTTGGCCAAGTGAATGTGGTTTGTTTTCACTCCTGCTGAGGCAGCCTTAGGATCTAGGACTGGGAACCTTGGACTCAGCCCACCCTTGGCTCTGACACTGACCTGTTGTCCGACTCCATATTGCTGACTCCACTGCCCTAAGCCTCTGTTACATCACCAGGCCTGGGCCAGATGATCTCTTGTGTTCCACCTGACTCTGATAGTACTGTTCTCGGTGACTGTGGATTCTTGTCACATGCCTGTTGATGGCATTGCTTCAGACCCCTCCTTAAAGCTCTGGGCAGGTAACATCTCCTTAGGCTCTCCTTCTACCTGCCCTTCTATTGGAGCTGGACAGCTGTGCAGATTAGCAAAGGCCATGCAAATTACCTTGGCTGGGAGAGAAATAATGTTCTGCCAAGGAAGAATTTTAATAATGACTCAGAATTATGTACCACAGAACTTCTATCATGATTCTTAAGCTAAAGATACCTGCCGCCACTGCAGGAGACATCGCTGAGTGATAGGAACTGGTGAAAGACCAGTGACAATTTTACAAGGACAATTTTACAATTTGAAAGGTGTTCCTCATGATTATTTTTATCTCATAGGATTCATTAAGGCTGTTTAAAGATGTTTCCATAAGAAGTGAACTGCCATCATTTTTATTAGCTACGCCGTGTCTCACATACAAGAGCTGCATTTCACACATCAGGAAATCAGTTGCTACAATGAAAGAGACAGTTTGATGCAACAGAAAAATATTAGAGCAGGAGTCCTGAGACCTGCGTCATGATCCCAGTTCAGCCATTAACCAGCTATATATACAGCTCTGCTATGATTACCAGAAGATTTCCCTGTCTTCCTGTCCTGCTTGGGGACTTGCTCAGGATCACAAGGAAGTGATTTTACTTATTTTACTTCACCTCACTGTTGTGTTGGCCAGCACAGGTCTGTTACACTTCATGTATTCAGTCAATGTGTTAGCTGGATGAAGAAGTAGATGCTTAAAGAAATAAAATTACATTCTCTTTAGCCTCCATTTTCTTATCTGTAAAACAAGAAATCTGCCGCACAAAGTGGTTTAAAAAATCAAGTGACATATGACATGTAAAGCTTCACTCTGCTCTAGTATCACAGAGACTAGGTAATCTGAGAAAAACTGTCTCTGCTATTGAACCAGAGGGTGGAAAACAGAACATGTGTTGAAGTTTTAATCCTCCCATATTATGTCAGAAGCTTTGCATTTTGATCTAAAAGAGTAGTTAAAGTTGGATTTTCACACTCTGGGATGGAAGGAGATATTTAGTAGGGGACAGATGTCCTTCTAATAATTATTCCACTACTGAGCACAACCCAGGACCATGCTATTAACTACAAACCCTGCAGACTGCTGTTATTCAAGTTAATTCTGATTAAAATGACTAATCATCAATGACCAAAAAAAGGAAAAGAGGCAATTGTGCAGAGGGAGAGTCAGTATGAAAGCCTTGAAGGTGACTTCTGAGGTCAAAAAGACTTCCTGACCAAGGCCACTTTGAGGGATCAGAGGACTCTCGAAGCACAGGTGGACAGCATCTTTTCACTACCCTGACCAACATGGGTGCACACCCTCAGTCCTCTCTGAAGGGCTGGGCAGAGCCTCCTCTGAGCCTGGGGCATGCATGTGACGTGCCCTTCCCTGGCTGGTATGCTGAGGGTTTCAGGAGCCACAAAGAGCAGAGTTAGGGTCATGGTATGAAAGCATACACTAACATGACTCCACTGTCCCTCCCTAGCTCAGAGTGCTCCTGTAGGAAATGGTCCTCACCTGTTGGAGGGTACCTATAAATTGCAGAAACAACCTCCTCTGGGGAGAATTCTTTGCAAACCAAACCTAAACAATTCCCAGCAGTGCTTTAGATGTCTCTGAATGCCCCTGCACCTTTCCCTCCCAGGGCATCTTAGAACATAGACAATATGTTCTGCTTCGTTCCCATTTCTATTTGCTGCACAGTTAGATTGTACAGAATTTTAACCATCAGTTTGTTCATTCGACTTTTTTCATTCCATTCAAAGCAACTGTATGACAGTGTGCCCTTTGTATATTTTACAGAATGGCAAATGGCATATATTTTAGACCTAAGGATTTAGTTGCAAGGAGGTGGGAGGAGCATGCCTTGGGGGTGTTTATTTCACTGACTTTGTATAGAGGCCACTTAGCCCACTCAAGTTTTAGGGTAGCAATTTTAGTGGACCTCCTCTCAATTCTTGCAGGGGGCACTGAAGTTGCCTCTCAGCATCCATTCCCACCCTTGTCCTGCTCCTACCTTGTAAAAGCACAGGTGTCTGAGCTAACTAGACCCCACTGCTAGCTCTAATGGTCTCTACTGGAACCATTCACAGAGAGTGATTGCCTGACAATGAATTGAGGCATTGAGTCCAGCAATACATGTCAATCCTTTGGGTAGAATGCAAAATGGCTAAAAAGAAAAAAAAAAAAAAAAAAAAAAAAAAGAAAGAAAGAAAACGTTGTGGGGAGCTTCCTTCTCTGTAGTCCTGGAAGAAGCATTAGTTTCTACTTCCAGCCTCATCTCCAGCCACATTTCATTGGTGGCCTATGTTCCAACTATAGTTCAGTTTTAAGTGCTAGGAATACCAAGTTGTGGTCATCTTGGATCTCACCATGGAATGAAAGAGGCAGAAAATAAATAAGCATGTAAATACATTGTATATTGTTGCAATACCTAATTTTAGGTGTCAAGTTGAGTAGATTAAGAAATACCTAGAGAACTGGCAAAGTGTTACTTCTGAGTGTGTCCACAAGGGTGTTCCAGAGGAGACTGGCATGTGAGTCAGTGGGCTGAGGGGGGAAGACCCACCCTCAATGTGGGCACGCATCACCCAATCAGCTGGGGGCCTGTACAGAACAAAAAGGAGAGAAGAGCAGATCCTCACTCTCTCTTCCATGGAGCTGGGATATTCTCCCCCTCCTGCCCTGGACATCAGAACTCCAGGCTCTCTCCAGCCTTGAGACTCCATAACTTAAACTAGGTTCTCAGGCCTTCAGCTTCAGACTCAGAATTGCACCATCAACTTCCCAGGTTCTGAGGCTTTAGCTTTGCTGCCAGTATCCCAGTTTGCAGACAACCTGTCATGGGACTTCTCAGCCTCCTAATAAATGCTCTCTCAGATGCCCATCTGTCTGTCTATCTTTCTATCTGTCTCCTACTGGTTTCTCTCTATCTTTCTGGAGAACTCTGAATTATATAGATTTTGGTGCCAGGAATGGTTCTAGAGGAACACAATTTTAAGAATACGTTTCTTTAATTGGTTTTAGGGTTTCTGGAATTCATTCTAATCTGATTAGACCTAAAAATGCTAAGAACTCTATTTCTAATAGTACAGAGAACACCAGTGATCCATGGCATAAACTGTTCACAGAGATATGTAAAATATCTTCACTTAATACGCCAAACCAAACATTTATTAGAGGAAAGGAACTTGTTGACTTCGTGTTAGATACCTTCAAACATTTGTGGAAGACCGATGAATTTAATGAGGTTGGTTAGTTGCTTCTAATGTCACTTTGCAACGTGATGAAAAAACTATGAGGTCAGAGATCCAAGTTTCTGGCTCCAGCTCTACCTAAATAGCCTAAGAGCTCCTGTGTGTGCCCTGAGTCAGAATCTTTGCTCCTGTAACCACAGAGGTGAAATTGCTGAAAATCAAACATATGCTCTCATCGTGCAATTGGCTGAATTACAATGAAAGTTGATCTTTTGGCCACACTGGAGGTCCACTGTTAAAGCCTAGGCATTGACTGGGAAAGAATGGGACCCTATGAGTTGGGAGGGGGAGATGTGGGAAGATCCTGATGAGGCTGGAGGCACTGAGCTCCAAATTCTGACAAGCTTGTTTGCCAGCAATCATGGCCTCCCTACCCCTACTGTGGGGGCAGCAGCATCCCACCCCTACTCCAGTGGTGCCAGCCTTTCCCCCTTCCCAGGGCATTAGCCCTTAGTAGCCTAAGGAAACGGAAACAGCCTCCCCCAAGGTAGTTGCCAAACAGACAACTGATTCTCCTCTGGACCTACCCCTTTTTCCCCTCTTTGCTTTTAGACTTATAACTAAAGTCCCAGCCAGCCTATAATGGTGAGGTACAATGTGTAACCCATGAGAAAGTTCACTACACTCCAAAAGAACTGAGTTTTCTAATTTATACAAGCAGAAATTCAATGTGGGAATGGATATTAAGGGTATGGGATAATGGTGAAAGGAACATGAAGTAGGATCAGGCTGAATTTATTGCTATGGGCCCGCTAAGCAGAGATTCTGCATTTAATGCTGTAGCTTAGGGATTTTTAAAAAGGCTCCAATAGTTGTTTGATTGGTTGGATGAAACAGATCAGAAGGGAGCCCACTGTGAGCCAGCTGGAGATACCTGATCTCCCTTGGTTACTGTAGACGAAGGGATTCAAAGGCTTGGGGAGATTGGAATGCTATAGTAGATTTGTCACTTAAAACCTACCTATCCAAACTGGGAGAGTCCACAACCTTTCATCAATACTTTGAGAAATAGATTTGTAAGGGCATCCCCAAAGACCCCTAGGATTTCTTTACTACATAGGATGGATGTTGCAGTGGGAACTTCTGTCATTTAATGCAGTGGGAATAACTGGATCCATGGTGGCAGGGACCTAGTGTCTTTACTCAACTGCCAATGCACAGCAGAGGCAAAGCCACAGTCAGAATCAGAACAATCTGACTTGTGTAGAACTATGGCACTGGCTAGTTAATCATGGTGTTCCTAGAAGTGAAATAGATGGGAAGCCTACTGCAGTCTTACTTGATCTGTATAAGCAGAAAACTTTCAGGTTAAGTGAACAAAAGTCTAACTCAGTTCATAAAAACAGAAAGTCATGGTCCCTCAATCAATTCCCAGACTCGAGCCAGTTTACAGACCCAGAACCCCTGAATGAAGGGGAGACCATGTCCCATCCAAGAAGGACCCCAGAACACTGCTGAAAGGCATACTGTTAATCTTTGTTCCATATTTCCCCAAAGGGACCTATAGACTTTTACCAGGGTAACTATGCACTGGGAAAAGATAAATAATCAGAGATTTTAGGACTACTGAACATTGGCTCTGACCATTGGTTCCAGAAAACCAAAAATGTCATGGTGGCCCTTGAGTTAGAGTAGGAGCTTTTGAAGGTCAGGTGATCAACATTATAGCTAAGGCTCAACTCACAGTGGATCTAGTGGCTCCACAGACCATCCCATAGTCATTTCCCCCATTCCTAAATGTATAATCAGAATAGACATACTTAGCAGTGGCAGAATTCACACATTTTTTTTCCCCAACCTGTGGAGTGAGGGCTATTAGGGTAGAAAGGTCAAATGAAAGCCATTAGAGCTGCCTCTATGTAGGAAAATAGTCAAAAACAATACCTCATCTCTGGTAGGATTGCAGGGATTAGTGACACTATCAAGGACTTGAACAGTACAGGGGTGGTGATTCTCTTACAACTCTCCTATTTGGCCTCAAAATGACAGAAAATTGTTATAAGCTTGATTATAACAATTAATTGCAGCTGCTGTACCAGATGTGGTTTCATTACTTGAGCAAATTAACGTATCTCCGGGTACCAAGTATACAGTTATTGATCTGGTGAATACATTTTTCTCCACACCTGTACATAAGGCCTACCAGAAGCAGTTTGCTTTCAGCTGGCAAGGCCAGCAATACACTGTCACTATCCTACCTTAGGAGTCATCAACTCTGCAGCCCTATGTCACAATTTAGTTCTCAGGGATCTTAATTGCTTTTCCCTTCTACGAGATACCACACTGATCCACCACATTGATAGCATTATGGTGACTGGACCTGGTGAGTAAGAAGCAGGAACCACTCTAGACTTATATTGGTAAGACCTTTGTGTGTCAGAGGGTAGAAAATAAATCTAACTAAAGTTTGAGGCCTTCTATCTCAGTGATATTTCTAGGTTCCAGTGGTGTAGGGCATGATGAGACAGCCCTTCTCGGGTGAAGGATAAGTTATTTATCTGGCCCCTCCTACAACCAGGAAAGAAGCACAATGCCTGCTGGACCTATTTGGATTTTGTAGGCAACATATTCCTCATCTGGGTGTGTCACTTCAGCCTATCTACCAATTGACTAAAAAAGCTGCTAGTTTTGAGTAGAGCCCTGAAGAGGAGAAGGCTCTGCAACAGGTGCATGCAGCTGTACAAAGCTGCTCTGCCACATGGGCCAGAAGATCAGAAGATCCAATGCTGTTTGAAGTGTTGCTGGAAAATAGATTGTAAAGCAAGGCCCTGACATTATGCTGCTCTCCTCTTGAGAGACAGCTCTTGGCCTCCTACTGGGCCTTTAATGGAAACTTAATATTGACCATGGACTACCACCACATTACCATGTGACCTGAACTGTCTGTCATAAACCTAGAGCTATGTGACCCACTAAGCCATCAATTGGGTTTGCAAGCAGTACTGCATCATCACGTGGAAGGCATAAGTAAGGTACATTAAGAAGTGCCCCAAATTGTTCCCACTCCTGTTATACTACCTCCTCTCTCCCAGCCAGTCCCTATGGCCTTGTGGGAAGTATTCTATGACCAGGTGACCAAGGGCAAACTCACAGCTGGTTCACAGCTGGTTCTGCAGGATATGCAAGCACCATCTCAAAGGGGACAGATGCAGCATTACTGCCCTTTCTGGGGACATCCATGAAGGCATTGGTGAAAGTTAAGTCTTCCCAGTGGACAGAACTTGGGATAGTTCATTTGGCTGTGCATTTTGCTTGGAAGGAAAAGTGGCCAGATGTGCAATTTTATACTGATTCATGGGGTATAGCCAATGGTTTGACCAGATGGTCAGGAAATTAGAAGGAACATGATTAGAAAATTGATAACAAAGAAATTTGGACAAGAGGTATATCGATAGACCTAAGCAGGTGAAAGATGTGGAGATATTTTGTGTTCCATGTGAATTCCCAAAAAATGAGTAACCTCAGCAGAGGAGAACTTTAATAATTTAGTAATAGGATGGCTGTTTCTATCAGCTTCTTTCCCCAGCCACCCCTGTCATTGTTCAATGAACAGAAGTGGCCATGGTGTCAGGAATGACTAGGCATGGGCTCAGCAACATAGACTTCTACTTACCAAGGCTGACAAGGCTGAGATCTGAGTGCTTGATCTAACAACAACAGAGACTAACTATGGCCCCATTTCTCAGCATTATCAGCCAGCCTACCCAGTGGCAATTTGATTACATTGAACTGCTTCTGTCATGAAATAGGCAGCATTTTGTCCTTCTTGGAATAGACACTTACTCTGGATATGAATTTGCCCTCCCTGCACAAAATGCCTTTGCCAAAACTATTTTTCATGGGTTTACAGAATGCCTTATCCACCATCCTGATATTCTACACATGAAAGCTGTCAGAACAAAAATGGGGTCAACTGTGTTAAAAAGAAAAATCCCAACCAGTAGAACCAGGAAAAGCCATGAAAGAAGGGTTCTCATGACCAAATACCTGAGAACAAGAACTATCACAACAGATGCTACAATAACCATAACCTTGCACAGAGGCTATCACAACCTTGTGCATTAAAAAATGCTTCTTTGAGGACATCTGCCCAGCAACTGCCTATCTAACCTTGGACTAGTACCACTCTACTTATTGATCCTTGTAGCCAAGGATAATTATCTCAAAACAATTATACAATTGTCTTAATTCATTTGTGTTGCTATAAAGGGACACCAGAGGCTGGATAATTTATAAAGAAAAGAAATCTGTTTGGCTCATGGTTCTGCAGGCTGTATAAGAAGCATGGCACCAACATTTCCTTCTGACAAGAGCCTCAGGCTACTTACACCCAGGGAAGGTGAAAAGAAACCCACATGTGCAGATATCACATAGCGAGAAACAAAGCAAGAGAGAGAAAGAGGATAGGTGCTGAGTTCTTTTTAACAACCAGCCCTTGCAGGATCTAATAGAATGAGAATTCACTCACTCCCCTCCACAGGGAGGGCATTAAACTACTCATAGGGAATCCACCATAGTTTACTATGGCATGTATATGCCCATTGCAATGCTGTTCCATGGTGATCAGGTCTGTGCAACCCTACGCCCCACATCCAAGAAAGGTGAGAGACCAAAGAAAGCAGCTGACATATCCAGTTTCTCAGAAAGAACATTAATAGGGATTTATGAGCAGAAGCCATGGCCCAAGTAGCCATGAGTCAAGGTGAGATGGTGGATCCCCCCACCATTACCCTTTGACCCAGGGCTTATATACCATAGGGTAGGAAGGCATAGGACAACTGAAGTTGACCCCTCAGGGAAAGGCAAGAATGCTACATGAATCCCCAGAACACGAACGTGTTAATCAAAAGTCAACTTGGACCTATCTGTTCCCAAATAAATATCATTTTCTTCTCTGTCCCCCTCTCTGTTTGTTGTTTAAATTGGCACATACAGCATTGCTTCTGACCAAGAAACTCCCTTCACAGCAACAAGCTCATGCTCATGGGATTCTCTAGTCTTAACATGCTCCCCACATTCCTGAAGCAGCTGGCTGGGTAGGACAGTGGAATGGCCTTTTGAAGTTACAGTGACAGTTAAGTAACAGTACTTCACAGGGCTGAAGCAAGAATCTTCAGAAGGCTATATATGCTCCAACATATGGTGCTGTTCTTCCTATAGACAGGATTCACAGACCCAGGAATCAAGGAGTAGAAAGGGGGAGAAGTGCCACTCACTATCATACCCAGTGACCTAGCAAAATTTTTATTTCCTGTTCCCATGACTTGGTGCTTCATTGGCCTAGAGATCTTAGCTCTATGGGGAGGAATGATGCTGCCACAAGAAACAATAATGATTCCATTAAACTGGGCATTAAGACTCACCCAGCCACTTCTTGCTCTTCATGCCTCTAAGTCATCATTCTAAGAGGGATGTTACAATGCTGGCTGGAGTGATGGATCCAGACCACCAAGGGGAAAGTGGACCACTACTCCACAATGAAGATATGGAAGCACATGTCTAAAACACAGGAGATCCCTTCTGGCATCTCTTAGTGTTACCATGCCCCATAAGAAATTACAACAACCCATTTCAGGCAGGACCATGAATGATCCAGATTTTTCAGGAATGAAGGTTTAGGTCAGCACACTATGTAAAGAACCATGACAATCCAAGGTGCTAGCTGAAAGCAAAGAGAATACAGAACAGACACCAGAAAAAGTAGTATGATCACCAGTTATGACCACATGACAAGTTACAGAAAGAAGGACTATAATTGTCATGACTATCTCCTCACTATTTTATTTAAAATATATTTGTGTGTATTTATGCATATATTACACATGTCTTTTTTTATTTCTCTTATTCCTTTATTATGTATTAATAACATAAGATACATTGTCTTTAGAAACCATATATATATTTGACTAGAAGCAGCCTGCCAGCACGCTGCTCCCAAGGAAAGAAGTGAAAAGTGTAGGCAGCCACCTATGTACTGGTCACTCTCCTTTGAAGAAGCATTGTGAAGTCACACAGAAGCAACACAGAACACTTACTGTGGTAAAACAAGGTGACAGGGTGATATACAAAATCAAAGAATGTGCAGAGCAGAAGAGGATAGAGCACCAGGGCACTATGCTTACCCTGCTGGCACTGTGTGAGTGGGACACAACCCCCTCCACTGCCCCATACCTCTTCCTGGTCAGACTGGAGACCTACCTAGAGTCTGTGTAGAATCATTGCACCAGAAAACAGTCACAATGGGGATCAAGCAAGAGCTCTTGAGTGCCTAGCACTAGATTAGCACTGGGCTGGGGAGGGAGTGGACTTAACTGAGGCTCCCCTGAGCCATACCCTGGATATGGAAGCCAAGCACTCCTCCCCTACAGAGTAACAGATGTGATCACAATAATTGACTGGAGCCCAGAAGGCCCCAACCTGAGAGGTTTTAGGTAACTATTTTGGCAGGTTCCAGGCAGAACAGGGAGAACTCCACAGTCCCTGAGCTGCTGGAACTAACCTTTCCCCATGTGACTTGGCATCCACACAGTTCCCAAGACTGTGGAACAGCCTGTTACTTGCTTAGCCCAAACTCCATGCTAACTGCCTCCTGCCTGCTCAGCCCTGGTCCCACCCCCCAGGTCAGATCAATCCTGTTGCCTCTATGGCCCTGCTTTTGGCTCAGAAGCCTTACTCAGAAGCCCTGCTTTGGGCTCCTCCCCAGTCCCAGCTCTGAAGATTTCATGCAAAATCCCAAGGCTCTGCCCCATGCCTGCAGAACTCCTGCCATGTCCCAAGTCACCATTCTCAAGACTTCAGCACTGCACCTGGATTCCCCCAAGCCCCACCCTAGCACCTCCACCACCACTGCAGGGCTGGAGGATCTACTCCAAAGTCCAACAACCCACCAGGGTAACTCCCAGCCTTGAACCACCAGTACATTACAACCTAATTCAAGCAAACACCTATAGCCTGGGAACCCACAACAGTTCCCTAAGTAGTCTCATCCAACTGTTACTGTCACCTCTATGGGGAGACCCTGGCTAGAGCAATTCCCACAATACCACCCTCAGTAAAGAGGGTTTCACCCAGTTTCCAAATCAAATATCCTACAACAATCTGGTGAATACCCCAACAGCCAACACAAACAGCGTTCAGCACAGGATTGAGCAGAGATGATCACACATGAACAGAACAAATCAGAACAGCTGCATTTTAGGCTTCTAGTGCACATACCTCTCCTCTGTCATTCAACATTCCAGAGCAGGGCAGAAAAAGTGCCCTCTAGGGACTTCCCCTTCTTCTAATCAAGCACAAGAGTTACCAACAAGGAACCTTGTTACAAGGTGCCTTGTAAAGCTATTAGCCCTGAGTTAAGGAAAGATGTTTCAGATGAAAAGAAATCAGCAAAAGAACCCTGGCAACATGAAAGATCAAAACAGATTGACAACACCAAGGGATTACAATGGAGCTATAGCAATGAATTCCAACTACAAAGAAACTGTTAAAATGACAGAAATGGAATTCCGAATATGGATGACAAATGAGATGAATGGAATTGAAGAAAAAGTTGAAAACCACAAAAAGAAGCCAAAAAATATTTTGGGAAATTAAGGGGACAGTCACTATAGAACTAGACAACATAAGGAAAGATGTAATAGAACTTAAAGAAATGAGCCATTTAGAGTATTTCAAAATCCAGAAGAAAGTTTCAGCAATAGATAAAAGCAAGGAGAAGTAAGAATCTCAGCATTTGAAGACAAGGCTCTGAAGCTAACCCAGTCATTTAAAGAAGCAGGGAAGAGAACTAAAAGGCAGAGCAATAATTTTGAGAGATATGGGACTATGCAAAGCAAACTAATATATAAAGTATAGGTATCCCTGAAGGAGAATAAGAAAGTGTTAAAATTATGAAAAATCTATTCAAGGGAATTATTGAGGATAGCATCCTGGTATCAGCAGACATTCAGACATCCAAACACGAGATGGTCATCAGACACTGGAAAGATTCATAGCAAATACATCTCCAAGACACATAGTAATCAAACTGGCCAAAGTCAAAATGAAAGAGCAAATTCTACACAAAGTTAGATATAAGCAACAACTGACCTACAAAAGAAAAACCCATCAGCAGGCTAATAGCAGACTTCTGAGTGGAAACTTTACAAGCCAGAAGGGAGTGGGCCCCATCTTCAATCTTCTTAAACAGAACAACTGTCAGCCTAGAATTTTGTATCCTGAAAAACTAAGTTTTACAAATAATGAAGAAATTAAGTCTCTAGACAAGCATACATTGAGAGATTAACTGAAAATGTAGAAGCAATAGATAAATTCCAGGAAACACACAATCTTCCAAAACTGTCAGGAAGAAACAGAACTCTTGAACAGAACAATAATGAGCAGTGAGATTGAAGCAAAAATAAAAATCTTCCAACAAAAAAAACCAGACCAGATGGATTCACAGCCAAATTCTAACAGATCTACAAAGAAAAACTGGTAGCCACTACAGAAAGTATCCTATAAAATTGAGAAGGAAGGCATCTTCCCCAAATCTTTCTATCAAACCAGTATTACCTTGATACCAAAGTCAGGTAAGACAATAGCAAAAGAAGAAAAATATATACCAATATTCCTTATGAATATAAATGTGGAAATACTCAATACTAGCAAACTGGATTCAACAACAAATAGCAAATTATCAAAAAATTAATCCACCATGAACAAGTGGGCTTCACCTTGGCATGCAAGGATGGTTCAACATACATAAATCAATAAATGTGAATTATCACATAAACAAAAACAAAAATAAGGTCATATGATCATCTCAAAAGATGCAAAAAGCATTTAACAAACCACAGAGCCTGGTGTCCTTTCCTGTTTAAAAAAAATAATAATAAAGAAAGAAAAGAAAAAGAAAAAACTCTCAACAAAATAGGCATAGGAGAAACATCTCAAAATTATAAAAGCCATATATGACAAACCCCCAGCCAACATCATACTGAGTGGGGGAAAGTTGAAACCATTCCCATCAACAACCAGAATAAGACAAGAGTGCTCACTATCATCACTTCTGTTTAACATAGTTAGAAGTCCTAACCAGAGCAAGAAAAAAATAAAGGGCATCTAAATCGAGAAAGAGGAGGTCAAACTATTGTTTTTTGATGACAATATGATCTTATATCTAGCAAACCCCAAAGGCTCAAAATCAATGTACATAAATCAGTAGCATGTCTATATACCAGGGGTGGCGAACACGCGGCTCTCGAGCCACATGTGGCTCCCGGCCAAAATGAATGCGGCTCTTTGCCTCTTATCATTATTTTGTATACTGTGGCTCTTTGCCAAGTTTGGATTTTGTTATGCTGCTTCTGAGGAGGGAC
>CAUYPK010070822.1:0-16353 GCA_963574355.1 Loris lydekkerianus | reverse complement strand
GTATATATTTTTATTTTTGAAATTTACCAGTGGCTGCTGCATTTTCCACCTCAGCTTATACTCGAGTCACTAAGTTTTCCCAGTTTTTAGGGTAAAATTAAGGGGGTCGGCTTATACTCGGGTCGGCTTATACTTGAGTATGTATGGTAACTTAGTAAATTTCAAATGTCTCACTATAAAAAATGATAAGTAATCAAGGAGATATGTTAATTAAATGGGTTTAATCATATCATTTTGTATGCATATTTATGAAAACATCACATTATACCCAATAAATGTGTACAGTTATGATTTACCAATCAAAAATAATACTCACATGAAAACAAAATTAGTAACTAAAGCAAAGAGAGAGAAAGAGAGAATTGAGATATCCAAAAGAAAAAAAACGATTTTTAAAGAGATTAGCCTGTCACAGTGGCTCACGCCTATAATCCTAGCACTCTGGTAGGTCAAGGAGGGAGAATCACTTAAACTCAGGAGTTTTGAGACCAGCCTAAGCAAAAGTGAGAGCCCATCTCTAATAAAAAGAGAAAAATTATCTGGGTGTTGTGGCAGACATCTGTAGTCCCGGCTACTTTGGAGGCCAAGGCACAAGGATCACTAGAGCCCAAGAATCTGCGGTTGCTGTGAGTAGTTATGATGATGCCACAGCACTCTACCCAAGGTGATAGAATGATAGAATGTTGTTTCAAAAACAACAAATAAATAGCAGATTAAATCTAACACATCAGCAGCAATGACAAAAAATGTCCACCAAGGCTATTCTAAAGAGATGGAAAGGCAGGAAGCAATGCACTGTTAAATGAGCTTCTTGTGCTAACAAACCACGACCAACCCCTTTTTCTTCTCTAACTTGTTGGATTTTTTACTGACTTTTTGGAGAATGCTCAGCATTATGTCAAGTGAAGTTGTATTTTCCACTTCTTTTTCATTCTACCATTTTAAAAGAGAAAGAGAGGAATGGGGAAAGAAGAGTATCAGAAATTAAATTTTATGAGATTCTTGCTTAGTAAAATCACATGAAAAAATGAGTGCAAGCTGTCCCTCCATAATGCAAAGTCACCATTTGGAAAATAAAAACTCTAGTCCATCAGTGTTTGATCTGCATAGTACCAAACTCAGGTAAAAAGCATGACTTTCCTCCATGACACTTAGGGGATATGTGTGCACATGTATGTGTCATCGGATTAATACGGCTCTGCCCAAATCTGCTGAAGGTGAGGGAAGATTCAAACTAAATCCTTTCCAAGAGTCCTTCCTGGGGCCAAATGAGAATATAAGAGTACAACCCAGAAAGTCTCAGAAAAGACCACCAATCTTGAGCATGCTGATGTTCACCAGGCCCACATCATATATTCTAAGGCAACCTCCAAAGCTTGGGTACAGGGATACATCTTCATAGCCCCTGAGACTCCTGAACCTGAAGCCCCATTCACCATGGCCTGAAGGTTCCCACCCCTTCACAGGGCACCGAGTGGGAGGGCAGCCCCATCTGCTCACTCATACATCATGCCGCCCATGACCCTTTGCTCTATCCTAGCAAAACCCCTGCTAGGGCCAGGAAAATCTGCTAATCCCCTCTTGAAATCAACGCAACCATCAGCTTTTATTCTTCCCTCCTGTCCGATGTTGGTAGATCTGAAAAACAAAAGCAGAAAACTCAATTAAGAGAAAGCCAGTAAGGACACCTAAGATCTTTAGAAACACTATGCCACATTCTTCTTCTAGCAATGTAAAAAATAGGTTGGCTCCTGTGGCTCAAAGAGGTAGGGCACTGGCCCCATGTGCTGGAGGTGGTGGGTTCAAACCCAGCCCTGGCCAAAACAGCAAAAAAAAAAAAAAAAAAAAAAAAATAAGAAGAAGAAGAAGCACCTTTACTTCCCTCTTTGGTAAAACTACAATAGGTACAATAGGTTAAATAAAAATGGAGTAGGGGAGAGTTCAAGAGACCAGTTATATGCCATATATTAGCTTGGCATGTACAACATTGCTGTTGTCTTTGTTCAAGACATTGAAATATCAGCAATTTAATGTGGTTCAACCTAATATTTTCTTCTTATTAACTTTTCCTGTTTTGTTTCACTAATTTTCATTAAATTGATTTTTTAATTGATCAATTATTTGAGGGTCCACCTCTACATCAACCTCTTCCCAGAAGTCATTATTATAAATGAGTACCTACAGGTACTCATAAGATCAGACTAACACTCATTCCAGAACCCTTTCCCCAGAATGCTACAACTGGACTCTCACATATGTGTTAGCATTCTTTTACAAAAAGCTCAAGGGGGGCTCAGCACCTGTAGCTCAGCAGCTAGGGTGCCAGCCACATATGCCCGAGCTGGCGGGTTTGAATCCAGCCTGGACCTGCCAAACAACAATGACAACTACAAACAAAAAATGGCCAGGTGTTGTGGTGGGTGCCTATAGTCCCAGCTACTTGGGAGGCCCCAGCAAGAGAATCACTTAAAGCCCAAGAGTTGGAAGTTGCTGTGAGCTGGGATGCCATAGCACTCTACTGAGGGTGACATAGTGAGACTCTATGTCTCAAAAAAAAAAAAAAGAAGAAAGAAAGAAAGAAAGAAAGAAAGAAGAAAGAAAGAAAGAAAGAAAGAAAGAAAGAAAGAAAGAAAGAAAGAAGAAAGAAAGCTCAAGGGGTGTTGTTCCAAAACAGTGCAGGATCTAAAACTTAAGGTCACTAAAGTCTATACTTAGCAACACTGGTAGCACCAGGAGGGGCGAGATTTCCCTTTTAGGCCACTGTCTCCTTCCTCCCAATCATCGTCAGGTTCCCTTAGACCCTCTCTGCATAGGAAACACCTCTCTTCCCCTCAGCAGACCTGAGTCCCAGGCCAGGTCTCATCTGTTTTGTGAGCTCTGCCACTTCACCAGGAATTCAGAGAGGTCCATCTCTGCCTAACCTTCCTCTGAGCCAGTGGTCCAGGGAAAGGGTGGGTATTTACAGGTCAGCTAGAACTTTTCCCCAAGCAATGTTGCAATTCATTTTCCTCCTAAACACTTGATGGTTTACACCTCTTATCACAGAGACAGTTTATTTCCTTTCAAAGACACCATGGTCTGGTTTCCCCAGCACAGTCAGACCTAATCTTCATGAAGAATGTGTATGTCAACTATAAATAGGAGTTTGACACATAGCCCCATGAAGTAATAATACCTCTAATCTTATGATATTTAAATCTTTCTTGGGCTAGTTTGTGCTACAAAGAGTCCTCACATTAATAGAAAATGCTCCTGCCTGAGCTATTCAAGATGAACCTTGCAAGGCTCAAAGAGTAACCCTCTGACACTCTACTTTTTCCAATGACAGCATTTACCTGATCCAGCTGACCTCTAGAAATCGTCTAAATTAATTCTATTTAGAAATAAATACAAACAAAAAAGCAGGAGCTGCTTTACATGATCCAAGCACATCTTCCATCCACATCACACTTCCTGTTACCGTGATAACAATGTTACCTGATACCTGACTTTAGTACCTGAAGAAAAGCATGATCATCAGTCTGGAAGATTATTAATCTAAATAAGAGGTCAACGCATTTTTTCTAAAATGTTTCAGGTAGTAATGCAGCCTTTGTCACAACCACTCAACCCTGCCATTGTAGCTTGAAGGCAGCATAAACAGTACATAAATGAATAGATGTGCCTGTGTTCCAGTAACATTTTATTTACAAAAACAGGCAGTGGGCTAAATTCACCCTGCAGGCAATACTTTGGCAATCCCTATGCTAGATGATTATTCTAGATTTGAGATTTTAAAAGAGACTTTAGATTTAACGTTGATTCAAAGGCTATCATCAAAGGCTATTATCCTAGGTACTTACCAGGATAGATCTATTTACTTGTATAAAAGGCATCAGATCTACGAATACCTACAAAGTTAGATGAAATCCCCAGCTACTTTTCCGGTTCCTTACTGTGATCTAAAGAGGGGTTCAAATATAAGAAAAGGACTGATCCAGAAGAAAATCCCATTTCCCACCCTAAAGACACACACGTGTGTGTGCACACACACACATAATCACACACACACATAGTTACTGTAGGTTTCCAAACTTCAGCTCGGGCCAATATAAGTATAAAAATTCAACTGAAATATATCTTAACACTGGCCAAAAAGAGTTATTTGCATAGTGTAGGGAGGAGGAAGAGATAGGTAAAGTCATACCTAATGGGTACAATGTGCTCTCTCTGAGTTGTAGTCACACTTAAAGCTTTGACTGAAACTGTACAAAAAAAATTCATGTAACCAAAACATTTGTACCCCTGTAATATTCTGAAAGATTTTTTTTTAAGTACACCAAAAGTAGGCCGGGCATGGTGGCTCACACATGTAATCCCATCACTTAGAAGGCAGAGGCAGGTGAATTGCCTGAGCTCAGGTTGGAGACCTGCCTGAGCAAGAGTGAGACCTCATCTCTAAAGATAGCCAGGTGTTGTGATGGACGCCTGTAGTCCTAGCTACTTGGGAGGCTGAGGCAAGAGAATCACTTAAGCCCAGGAGTTTGAGGTTGCTGTGAGCTATGACACTATGGCCCTCTACCAAGAGCAACAAAGTGAGACTCTATCTCAATAAATAAATAAATAATAAAAGTACACCAAAGTGCCAGACATAATAATACTTAGAATTAGGTCAATGATAACTTAAAATACAACATTAAAATGTTAACAGGGGTGTGCTTTTTAATAATGCATATTTCACCTATTAATTTTTTCTATGTTTTCTAGTATTTCTCTAATTTATATGTGCTAGTTTTATAGTATTAAAAGAATTAACTCAAAACCTTACCTGAGACAGAATATGTTATGTAACAAAAAAAAAATCTTTTAAAGTAAATGACTTAATATCGCATTCGCTTCTGTATCACTATTTTCTAGAAAGAAACACACAGTAGGCATACAATAAAAGCACATGTGGTGCTGTAACCTGACAATGTTTGCAATTAAACAGGTAACATTAAACTCTCAACAATTCTAACAAAGTCATTCTCATCTTTATTTGTAATATCCATTATTAGCATACAAAGCTATTTGGCTTTATTAACTCCAAAGTTACGTTTCACAGCTGTGCTTTTGTAGGTGTGAAATTTAGTTCTCCGATTATATCTTAGCTGTTTATGTTTCAGCTGTGAAACAGGATTTTGGATTTTGTTTTTAGCTAGCTAGGAAGAGAACTTTCACTGCATGGGTTTCAAAAATTGTCAAATCAGAAATAGCAGCTTTAAATATATCAAAACATACTTGGATATTTCTCAACGGATAATATCTGCCATGTAATAATTAGTTAGGTTGAACCTTTAAGCTACTTTTTTGTTCTTCCACAGAAATTTCTGTTATGTTCTGAATAAAGAAAACATCCAATATAAGGAAAATGGCACAGGGTCATTGTTGCTTCTTCATCAATAAAGTACACAAAAAATTCTCTATTCTGAGGCCAAGTTCATATGTACATAAGCACAAACAAATATTTTGCTAAGGAACAAACCGACTCATGTGTAGCATAATGTGGGTGGCAACATCCACGTGTAAACTAAAGCTTCACTTGCTTAACAGGGCTAGACAGGTCAGGTGGGATGGCTCATGCCTATAATCCCAACACTCTGGGAGACCAGGGGTATTGCTTGAACTCAAAAGAGTTCAAGACCAGCTTGAGCAAGAGTAAGACCCCATCACTACTAAAAATACAAAAATAATAATAATAAGTAGCCAGGTGTTGTGGCAGGCACCTCAGTCCTAGCTACTCAGGAGGCTGTGGTAAAAGGATCACTTGAGCCTAAGAGTTTGAGGTTTCTTTGAGCCATGATGCCATGGCATTCTACCCAGGGTGATAGAATGAGACTCTGTCTAAATAAATAAATAAATCAGAGCTTTATTATTTAAATAAATAATAAATAATTACTCCAGAGAGTCCAAGGCAGTGATACTCAGCTCCCAGGGCATTACCAATGTGGATTCTCAGAACCCATGCTGGTGTTCTTGAAATGGAATCTGATTTTAACAGTAACTTCAAGGGATTCATGTACACAATGAATTTGAGAAGTAGTTCAACAGCTAGGTATTTTCAACAAGAATTTTGGGCATAATATGCAAGCTGCATCTTCATAGAGCCAATGAGATTAGTTGAGAATATTTGTATTCAAATTATCATTCTGGGAGTTACATACTTCTCACCCTGATACATATCAAATTATTCTGGGAGTTACATACTTCTCACCCCGATACTCCCTTGCTGGCAATACATTTGGAAATCCCCATTTGGGCTCACTAAGAATCACAAAATCAGTATCATTACTTTATAGTTTCACCTCTTTTTTAGCAAAAACAGACTTTCATGCTCATTTCTTTCACAAAACTAAGCCAAATAACACTGGGCTCTTTCCAAAATCAAATCCATTTTCAAGTATAAATATTTGCTCTCTTTGAGAATAATAAAATGATTGGACTTGTAGGCTCTGAAAACCTGAAAAAAAATTCAAAACCCATGTGAAGAATGGCAGCATAACTGTAATATTATCAAGTGACTCCTTAAAAGAAAGAGAAACTCTCATTTGGGTGTATGATTAAGTTCTAGCACGTTGGTTTTTTACCCGGCTTCCCACTGAAGACTTAACTAATTAACAGGATGACCAACTGAAGACTTAAATGGTGCTTTGTTCTTGCCACTTTAGTGAGAAGAAGCCATGAAGTTTTCTATTCTGTCCTTCAGTGAAGGAATCTTCATGAAGAAAGGGAAATGTTTCCTTCACCAGATCATGCAAGTAAATAGACGCCGCATTAGTGAGGTTGGGATGCTTCAATAAAAAAATAAACTTTACTGATGGTGGAAGGAGGCAAACGGATCCTTTGGGGCTAAGGGAAGGGAAGACTATTGACTCCCATGGATGAATCTCTAGGGGACAAATGTGGGACGGGGATTCTTAGGTGAGAATACCCTCTATGGCATAGAACATCATCTGTGGGTCCTTGGATAGTACCTGAAATAAAAATATGGGCACCAGGATCTGAGTCGTGGCAAATCACCCTCATTCAGAGGATCATCTGGCCTAGAGCTCTGTGCAGTGCAATGTAGTGACCAGAAGCAAGACCCCAGAGAACATGAGCCACCAGGGCTCTTCCAGGTGCAGGGTGATCAGGGGACTTCCTTTGGGGGATCTGTCAACCTGCAGAATTCTTGGATAATCCAGAAGAGGGAGTACTCTGAGAGTGTGATATTAAAGGGTAAGTCTATCGAAAAGATAAGATTCAAGTCAGTTCTGATTTAACTTGGAAATATAAAAACAAAAATGACAGCCCCGGCAACCTAAGTGTTGTAGACTATACCTATGACATTGTTCTCTAATCATTCCTTAAAAAATGTTACACACTCTTCCAGGCAACATTTGTCAAGATGACCAATTTTATGAATAGCCTCTTTAGAAGTCAACAATGTGGGAGAATAGAGTGAATCTCATGATTGATAATAACCTGTGGCATGAAATTTGGTAGGTCAGGTGAAGGATACGCAGCCCAGGATCTAGGGATTGTGTGATTCTCATTCAATCTTGTGAGTTTACATACATACTCTTTACATACATACTCTTTCAGTAGTATAAACCTTGTGCTAGGCATGAAGCATGCAAAAGCAAATGACTAGTTCTCTGGAGTCTGTATTATTAAAGACAGAGAGAGAAGTAATCATGTGACCTTATATATGGTATCGATGAAAGAAACTAAAGCAAAATGCTTAAGGATGTGAGTTTGGGAGTGAGACACATATGTCTAAAAATTTACTAAGTGATCTCAGGAAAGTCACATAAAGCCTCCGTATCTCATTTTCTTCATCAATAATAACAAAATTATTATTACCGTTTGATTTTCATCTTTTCTTATTCTATCTTTTCTAAAACACATTTTCTTTTGAGACAGGGTCTAACTTTGTAGCCTAGGTTAAAGTCTAGTGGCACCATCGTAGCTCAAAGCAACCTCAAACTCACAGACTCCAATGATCTTCCTGCCTCCAACTCCCAAGTAGCTGAGATGGACTATAGTCATGTGCCACTACATCCTGTTAATTTTACTTTCTTTCTTTCTTTTTTTTTTTTTTGTACATATGGGGTCTTGCTCTTGCTCAGGCTGGTCATGAACTCCTGGCCTCAAGCAGTCTTCCCACCTTAGCCTCTCAAAGGGCTATGATTATAGGTGTGAGTCATCACATCCAGCCTAAAATACTTTTTCTGATCCTACTCCTTGATTTAAAATATTTGATGGTTCACATTGTTATTAAATTCAAGTATAACTGATCCTTGAACAACTCAAGGGTTAGGGGCACCACTCTCCCTTCAGCACACAGTCAAACAACTCCTAATATAACTTTTTTTGACTCCCCTAAACCTTAACGACTCCTAGCCTACTGCTGACTGGAAGCCTTACCAATAACATGAACAGTTGGTTAACACATATTTTGTATGTTATGTGTATTATATACTGTATTCTTACAATAAAACAATTTAGAGAAGAGAAAACGTTAAAAAATCATAAGGAAAATATTAATATGTTTACTGCTCATTAAGTGAAAGTAGATCATCACATTTTCATTTTCATTGTCCTCACCTTGAGTAGGCTGAGAAGGAGGAATGGAAAGGTTGGTCTTGCTATCTCAGGCGTGGCAGAAAATTTGCACATAAGTCAACGCACCTGAGCAGTTCAAATCTGTACTGTTCAAGGGTCAACTGCATGTATTAATAGGGCGATATCTTAATTCTATCTATGGGGTCAAAGAAGGCTCCAAGAAGAAATGCAAATTTCCCAGGGTAAGTTGCTAAGCCTGGGCTAGGCAGAGAGGTGTGATGGTTGGGCACATGGATCCGGATTAGACTGAGTGGACCCCCACCATACTTCACCATTGACTCAATGTGCAGCTTTGGCAGGTTACCTCACTCCTCTGTCCCTGTGTGGTGTGATCTCTAAAATGAAGATGTTAATAATACTATCCACTTCTTACAGCTGTTACGGCGACCAAATGAATTGAAACATGTAAACATGCTTTGACTGCTGTTTGGCACAAAGCAAGCACTCCATAAACTGTTAGCTATTTTAAATATTTCTGAACCTCAGTACCCTTCACCATAAAATGAGGATACTAATTATAATCAACAGTCTATACAATTGTTGTGAGATAATTTACAGGGAATGAAATTTCATGCGTTCGTGCTTTGTCAATTGTGGAGTATATAATATACAAATGTATAATGTTATTTATAACATAAAAACGAACACTGATGCCAGTAGGTAATAGACAATTCCTTCTCAGGTTTCCTTTGGCCAGCTTGTAGATGGAACCTTCATGCGGAATCCTTCCTAAATGCATCAAAACTACAATGCAACTTGCAGTTCTACCTTGCTGGAATTCTATTCAATGGGAAATTGGGGCAATGAAGGAAATAACAAAAAGTGCAATTGGTTGTTTTTAAATAATCATTTGAATGGGTTATTGTAACAGATGAACCTGTAGGTATTGATGTCCACATTTTTACCATGATATTAGAGTAAATACAGAATATAAAAATCTTTTAAAATGTTATTCACTTGGGATGTCTGTTGACATTTTGCAAAGCAAACCATAAACGTACTTAAACCAATAAGTAAAACATTAAAATTAAAAATCAGCCTATCTTTTCTCCAAGTACCATTTTTAAATGGCACAGAGAACTTTACACAAGCTCCAGGCACCTCTATATTTAATTCCTGGGTGCAATGTATTCATGAGTGCATTAAGCAGCCTGGTCAGGTACTGCTGAATCAACCTCGTTCTGAGACTCTTTTTGCTTGTGAATGCCGCACACAGGCCTTGAGATGTCATTATTCCCACATTATGATAAGGCACTCACTTATGCCGCTTTACGGGAGAAAGAACCAAAGTTTAAAAAGCCAGAGCCACCCATGTATACTGAACTACTGTAACACTCTTGAACAGAATTTAATTTTAAAAGACAGTGCCTGGATGAGAAAAAGCTTTAGTGGCTTAATCCATGATCACGGAATTGATGGGCATTTGAAAGGTGTCTCTTTTCTTTTTTTAACCAGCAATGGTTTCATTTTCATTAGAAATCATAGTCTTGGTACTAAGGCAACACCCATTTATTTGTAGCACAAAGCACAAAGGTGATCTCCTCCTCCTGGAAGAACTACCACAGTACTGGTAAGCCTCACAAGCTAGCACTTCTTAGCTTGGGCGTGTTTACTAAATAAAATTGCAGCAGCAAAGACAAAAATGATAAGGTCATGCTTCCAAATGACCTTATTTGAATAAGGAGCCGTAAATTAGCTTATGTAGGAGAAACGACCAGTTTCTCAAAATCTTCAAAGTGCACCAAGTAACATAAAGCATGGATGTGTTGTAATTAACCAAGAAAATGGTAGAAGCCTCTGTTGATGCACTGTGGCGTGATTAATGAAAGATGCCTAGCAGCAAAGCCTGGGGTTCATAATGTGTTTCTTTCTGGGGGAATCTTAAAATCTTATATTTCTTAAAATAAATAGCAACATGTTTATTTGTTTGCCCTTTATCAATGATAAAACTGTAGTACAAATAAGGTAAACATTTTTCTAAGGCGGCAGTGGGTCTTAATAAAGTTAAAGTGTGGCACTTACATCCCTTGATTTATAACCTTTATAACCTTTACTTAAGCATTTGTCCAAAGTAATTCTGTTTTATCAACTATTCCTTTAGTTGAATAGTTTATTTTACCAACTATTCCTTTAGTTGAATAGTTAGCTGAAACTTTTTTTATAGAGTCATTTGCCAGAGGGTGACGCTGATTATTAGAATGAAAACTATGACTTGACATGCAGGGTCTCACGTACAGCAATTGGATACAATTTTAAGTTCAAAAAACAACCTGTTCTACCAACATAACTAGATTAGACAACAGAAGTCCTATGATACCAATACTGTTTTCACTGTTTACAGCTAGGGCTGTCCTTTTGACTCTTAACCAACTACCTCGAAGGTAGTGAGTGCGGGGGGACATTTATTTACATCTCTTTTTATCATCTTACAAGTTATTACTGAGACAGCTGCCTTTGAAAGGGAGTTTTCAAAAAGCTGTAGAGACTAGAGATTTTTAAAATAAATAAATAAGGCCCTAAATAGTAGGTAATTCACACACAGTTGATATTTGACCTTGGAGCTCTGAGGCATACAGTTAAGAAATACTTATCTACTCACAGGCTTACTTACTATGTGACTGAACTCAGCTCCCAATCTGTACAGCCCAGCTGTCTGCTTCTCCAGGCCCTAATGAGAAACAAACAAGAGGAAACCAAATTCTTGAGAGCTGACAGTACAGATCATGATCTGAAACAACCAAGTATCTTTATTAAAGCTGGGTGCAGTGGCTCGTGCTTGTAATCCTAGCACTTTGGGAGGCGAAGGTGGGTGGATTGCTTGAGCTCAGGAATTCAAGACCAGCCTGAGCAACACCAAGACCCCCATCTATACTGAAAACAGAAAAAAATTAGCCAGGTATGGCGGCGGATGCCTGTAGCTCCAGCTACTTAGGAGTCTGAGGCAAAAGGACCACTTAAGCCCAGGAGTTTGAGGTTGCTGTGAGCTATGATATCACTGCACATTACCCAGGGCAACAGAGTGAGACTCTGTCTCAAAAAAGAAAAACTTTACAAGCATAGAACCCCTTCACCTGGTGATGTGAAGTTATCCTGGATCAGACATGTGAAAACTTTGCCTGCCACGGAAGTTTGACTTGGACCTTGGAGAGCAAAGGTCAATTGTTCAATAACTTAGGAAATAATTAGAAACAAGTTATCATTCTACACTAGAAATGATACTGACGCTCAAAGAGTTCAGGTCCTCAGCCACACACATGTGGACTCCCACATGCTGACCAGCAGCCAGCAGCATCACCAGCTGGTCTCTTCTGCTGAATCTACTATGATTAAATTAGCTGAAGGGCAACTTCCAAAAGATGTGAACATGTGTGTTTTTCTATTCATTTGGCTGGGTAGGTTTTGCCTATTTCAAAACTACACAGTATTTAACACCAAAGTAAAGATTTAACCTCTCAAGGGAAATAAGCAAACACATTTATCATATAAAATGCAACCATCAGGTGGTGCCCGTAGCTCAGTGGATAGGGTGCCAGCCACGTACAATGAGGCTGGCAGGTTCGAACCCAGCCCGGGCCAGCTAAACAACAATGACAACTGCAACAAAAAAATAGCTAGGCATTGTGGCGGGTGCCTGTAGTCCCAGCTACTTGGGAGGCTAAGGCAAGAGAATCATTTAAGCCCAAGAGTTTGAGGTTGCTGTGAGCTGTGACACCACCACACTCTACCATACTTTGTCACTCACTATGACAACATAGTGAGACTCTGTCTCAAAAACAACAACAACAAAAAAGAAAAACAATAATCATTCACAGAAGATCTACATTATATGTGACAACACCCTAGACAACAATGAATCTAGTCCCAGGAATGAAGAAACTATATATTGGAAACAATTCAAATGGCCTTCAAATGATAAAAGGATAAACAATCTGTGGTATAGCCACACCAAGAAATACTATGCAGCAATCAAAAGGAACAAACTGTTGGCATCCCCAACAAGTTAGATGAAGGTTAAATGCATTATGCTATGTTAAAGAAGCTAAGCCAAAACATGCTACCTACTATGTTTATATGACATTCTGGAAAAGACAAAACTACAGCAATTGAGAATAGATCAGTGGTTTCTGGAGTTTAAAGGTATGGGAGGAGTTGGCTACAGGGCAGCAAAAATGAATTTGGGGGATGATGAAACTGTTACTTACTGCTCCTGATGACAGTGACATGACTCTACACAGTTGTAAAGCTCAAAGAATTGTATGTTCCAAAGTAAGTAAAGTAAAACTTAAATTAAAATTGTAAAATCTTGACAGTCTGTATTTCTTTTTGTTATGTACTCTGGAAGAGGGAATTGTCTTTTGAATATTCCTGTCAAATTCCTGCTTATCACTTTCAAGAAATCAGCTTCAAGGCCAGCTCTTTGGTAAAGCCTTCCCATACCTCTCTCTGTTCCCAACGTATTTCTAATTTCTCTTTTTTCTTAAGGAAATAAAAATTACTCATATTGCTAATACCCATATGGCTAAGCTAGTCCTCCCTCCCAGGGCTTACTTCCATACTAGAGTTGGCATTCATCCTTCCCCAACACGTTTGTTTTTAGAGAAGGGATCTGACTATGTTGCCCAGGCTGGAGTGTAGTGGCTGTTCACACAGTCACCACACACTACAGCCTGGAACTCCTGGGCTCAAGCAATCTCCTTGCCTCAGATTCTCCTGCTTCAGTCTCCTAAGTAACTGGAACTATAAGTGGGTGCCACTTCAAGGACTTCCAACATGTTTTTTATACTTTTTCTCCATAGCTACGTACCAACAGCTTTTGCAAATGTCTCAGGGTTTTAAATTTTATGTTAATAGATATTACCATCACATGTATTCTTTTGCAATTTATTTTTTTCACCCAACAGTCCATTTTTAATTGCTTTGGAGTATTTCACTTCAGGAATATGCCAACACATTAATTCAATGCACTCCTGACAGGTACCTACGCTGTTGCTGTGCTCCACGTTACACCGTGCCACATTTATCTGTTAAATCTCTTCTTCCTGCAAGACGATGAGCAACTCCGGGGCAGAAACCATCTAGAATTCCTTTTCTTCTCCTTAACTTCCAGTACACCTGCAAATCACTGTACGGGGAAGGTGCTTTGCAGGGAAGATGATACTGTGCACCAGCACACAATAAACACTCCATGAAAATGTCTTGCGTGAATAAATGCTGACAAAACATTATTCAGATTTGGTGCTCTCTACTTCTCCACGGCGTAGGATTTGACGGGGAACTGACTCTATTCCCACTAGAAAGTCCCTTAGTATTCCGGTGTCGAGTAGACATCTACGAAACAAGGTCACTTCACAGCGCTCCTGCTTTCTCATCAGAGGATCTCAAAGCACTGCACAACCGCGATTTTCTCCAGCGATTTTTCCCCTTACAGGGCCTCAAGGTCAGCTCAGAGCTGTACGCAGAGCTTGAATACCCTTTACTGGCAGCTGTAAAGAGCTGGGCAGCCCCCGTCTGGGTATAAATACCACTAACCAACTATTCTCCAGTCTTGTTTTTTTGTTTGTTTTGCTTCTGTTTTTCTCCGAGGAGGAATTGGTTTTTCCTTTCGTGGGTCTCCACTTGTACTCTCAACCTGCTTACCCGTCTCTTCACCGGGGCTGACATGTAACCACCCACCTTTCGTGGGTCTGGAGGCCCACGCGCCCCTCCCCCGTCTCCACGTCCCTCTGCCTCTCCCAGCTACTGCTAAGTACATCTAACGCTGTTTGACCTGCTCCCATTCTTTGTGGCTTAAGGAGCTGTTGTAGCCTTGATGTACAAGACAAATACACACTGTAGCTCTGGGCTTACAAAACCATCTATCATCATCCCGCCTTTGGACGTGACCAGTACGTTGTGTGTTTCAGAGAAATTAATCTGGTGTGTAGGGGGAGGGAGGCATTTCAAAATCAGTCTCCATACAGAACCTTCGCGCAGAGGCATTTCGACGCCTTTCGCTCCTGCTTAGCACGCCTCGAACTTGACCTTCGAAAGGATTTTAAGCGGAGAGCCTTCTTCCCTTTGCCTCGCCTGCTCCTGGAGCGCACGTAGGCCTCCTTCTGGGAAACAGACGCCCGGGACCAGAGCTCCGAGATCTGCTCGTCGAGGCTCGCGGACGCGGCAGGGAAATGGGAGGCGGCGGCGGCGGGGGTGGGGGATGGAAGGATGGGAGGCGGCGGCGGAAGGGGGGCAGGGGAGGGTGGAAGGAGGAGCTGCCTGAATATGCATGAGGCACCCAGCACTGCCCTCTTCCCCGGCAGCTGCTCGGGCGGGGGCAAAGGAGGGGAGGGGAGGAAACGAGGCGGGGGCGGGGCGGCCAGAGCTGCGGCCAGAGGGGACGCGGGTTTGGAAAACGGAAGAGGTGATTTGCATGGCGCCTGGTGATTGGCCGATGGTCGGGGGCCGGGCCTGAGAGGCCGCCACTGAATGGTTTAACGGAGGAAATTACAGGATTCATTCCGCTCAGGAAAGCCCGGGCGGGCTGGGCCGGCGCGATATGAAGCCAGGCCGCAAGGGGGCGCGATGTCCTATCTTTGTTCGGGTTAAAGGCTCCTTTTCCCTCCTCCCCCCTTCCCGCCCCCACCCCCCTCGCCCAGACACACAAGCAGAAAGTGCAGAGAAACCCTGTGATCCAGTCAACTGGCTCTGCCCCGTCTATTAAGAAAGATGAACACTCCTTTCTCTTCCATCTCCTTCATGGGAGACCACTTTTCATTTCAGATTATCACATCAATAAATATTCTTCGAGGAATAAAAAAGGCACTTTGCCAAAAGAGAAGAGAATGCATATGAAATGTGTGGACTGTAGAGAAAGACAATACATGAAGGCAGGAGAATAGACACGCGTGTGTAAAATATGCACAAAATCACCCCCAAGAACACGAAACGCGGGGGGTCGGGGGCAGAGACAAGCAGGACCCCCGGAGAGGACACACACCACTCGCGAAGTCCCCACCGACTTGGCGCGCTGTCCCAGGCACCGGGGCACACACCCCCTGGACAGGACACAACCTCCCTCCCCCCCCCCCCCACACACACACGCATGTACACCCAGAACCTCAGAAAGGGGCGTCCGAGTGAATTCACACGCAGCGGGAAGACTGCTGAGAAAATGCTGGAGAAGAATTAAAATGATTCATCCCCTCCCCCTCCAAAAATACTCAAGTGAAATGATTCTGTTTGCATAATACTGATATAAGCAGGACTCAGACACGGGCAAAAAAAAAATGGCTCCATTGGAGGCGCACACCAGAGAATGCGTGTAAATGCACACACAGAGAAAGGCGCACACGCACGCACGCGCGCCTGCGGGCGGCACACACCCACAGCTGATCCTGCGCCCTGGGCACCCGCGGGGACCCGGGCCACCCCCGGCGCCCAGCACAGGGGTCCGGGAAACACTAACGCGAGAAAAACGAAGGAAACCCATCCCACTGAGCCACGGAAGCACCGCTGGAGAATCCAGGTTTTCTAAACACGCTCGCATCCACACTCACGCACGCACACAAACAGTCGTGGTGGGCAAGAAGAGTTGGGATCAAAGAAACGAGAGATGCACAGAAGATAACGGAGTGCTGGCGGATGTCACAGCTTAACCCCACTTTAAATTACTTCAGCCTGAAGACAGCTTTCTGAAATACTCCCTGAAAAAAAAAAAAAAAACGAAAAAAAAAAAAAAACTTTTAATTTATT
>CAUYPK010070819.1:0-13817 GCA_963574355.1 Loris lydekkerianus | reverse complement strand
CCCCGTAGGTTAGCCAAAGTTTTTTCTATTTTATTGAGCTTTTCAAAAAAATGATTTATTGATCTGTTGTATCATTCTTCTATTTTCAATTTCATTTAATTCTGCTCTAATTTTGGTTATTTCTTTTCTTCTACTGGGTTTGGGGTTGGAATGTTCTTCCTTTTCCAGTTGCTTGAAATGTCCCATTAAGTTGTTAACTTCTTCTTTTCTGCTCTCTTGAGGTAGGCTTGCAGTGCTATAAACTTCCCTCTTCGACTGCCTTTGCAGTATCCCAGAGGTTCTGATAATTTGTCTTCATTGTCGTTTTGTTCCAAAAATTCGGCTATTTCCTTCTTAATCTCATCTCTGACCCAGCTATCATTCAGCATAAGGTTATTTAACTTCCATGTTTTTGTATGAGTATGCAGATTCCAGTTGTTACTGAGCTCAACTTTTATTCCATGGTGGTCCAATAAGATGCAAGGAATAATTTCTATTCCTTTAAATTTACTGAAGTTCAACTTGTGACCTGAGATGCGATCAATTTTTGGAGTATATTCTGTAGGCTGATGAGAAGAATGTGTATTCAGTTTTGTTGGGATGAAATGTTCTGTAGATGTCCGCTAAATCTAAATGTTTGATGGTTAGGTTTAAATCTAAATTTTCTTTGCTCAGCTTCTTATTGGAGGATCGATCCAACACTGCCAAAGGAGTGTTGAAATCTCCAACTATTATGGAATATATTAGTGTTTTATTGTCATGAGGATGTAATTGTTTACATATTGATTTAATATTAGCATGGAGTACATTGGATATTTATTTTTCCATTCTTGCAATACTTTACTAAGAAGAATATTTCAACTCCATCCAAGTAAATGTAAAAGATGTAAAGATTTGGGTTTCTCTTTTTGAATTTCTGTGTCTTTTCTCTCCCTATTAACCTGAGTCAGTGTGCTTGTTTCTACCAGTTGCCTTTACCCACTCCCACCCCACTTCAACCTTACAGCTGTTAATCTTTTTTGGTTATTGTTTAACATGGTGACCAAGTAACAAAGTTTAATGGAACAGCAGGTGAAGCTAGAACATATCAATTCTTAACAAGGACCTGAGGCTCTTTTCTATGAGTGCCTGAACTTGGCACTATTTTGATTGTTTAGACTTTTTTCTTTTCCTTGTAATTTTGTAACTATTTTCTGTATAATTGTATTAGCTAAATAGGTAATTATACACCAGGGAATTGTGAACATATTCTTTGGATATGTTTTTCCCAGTACTTCTCTCATAGATTATTTAGTCTGAATTTAGAGACCACAGTACCATTTTTCCCCAAGGCTTTAGTAATTGGTGGTCATTGCATTTCTCTCTCTCTCAAACATTAATGCTCACCAAACCCTCCAAGTCTGGTTCACTAAATGGGTGATGTCTGTGGTTCTAATTGGAATTTGAGAGGGTATAGATGATGGGGGACTGTATAACAGAGCGGGCTGATACTTTGCAGATGTTCTTTATTGTATCAGTAGACCCACCAGAAAGTAGATTAATGTAATGGACTTTCTGGTTGGGGTTTAGAGCCCCATTCACTTTCAGGGCCCAAGTATTTTGGGGGGTTTCTTGGGCAATAATTAGGCTTATTAATTTGTTGAATAGAAAAAAAAACAACTCTATACTTGTTATGTATATATTTTTACTTTTAAGTTTCTTTGTTCATTTAAGGCAAGTCTGTGTCTTTAAAGCTGTGGAATTTTATATAAGTCTTTTTCGATGAGTTTTTCTTCCCCAATGAGTATGGTTTAAGGATGGTAACAGAGGTGTTCTAAGGTTAAATGACCCAATCAAGCTCCAGGCCCTAGATAGTGACAAAAATGAGATAGAACTGGACCCCCAGATTAGTTTTGTTATCCAGTGTTTTTAGCACTTTAGTCCCACTGGCTATCCCTTGTGAATTTTAGAATTTGTGGAGCTGGAAACACATTTGCAAAGTGCAGACCAGAACTATATCCATAGTTGATACCACATTGCAAATTCCTGATTTATTTGGTCAAGGATCAGAAACTTCACAGAAGAGAGGGGGCCTCTATAGGTATAGGAAGAGAAACAGATGCAGAGGATCTCAGCAGAGCAGCCTTTGATATGTTTGCTCCTGAGACAAGGTTTGATCTTGCTGGCATGGGAGAGATTGTTTTGAGCAGCAACTAAGTATATTGTAATTGGCTGATGTGACATCCAGGAAGAACTTACACAAGCAACAGGAACTCTCAGCAGGAAATACTGACAAGTACCTGGACCCCTCTTGGATCTTGATTCAAACTCAGGGTCAGCAGCCTGCTTCACCATGGGGGAAAAATGTAATGTGAGGATCTAGGCCATGAAGGATAATGGTTAAGCACTTAGATTCAGGAGCTGGATTCTGACTTTGAGTTTTTTGTCTGCCATTCAGACTCTGAGAAACCCAGGTAAAGTCATATTTAACCTTTCATCACCTCAGTTTCTCTACTATAAAATGGTGATAATTGTAGTACTCAGATGGTAGTTAGGATTAAATACATTGTTATTTTTAAAGTACTTGGAACAGTGTAGAACAACTCTTGGCAAAATGTGAGGGCGATATGAGTGGTAGCTGTTACTATCGTGTTCCCTTCTTCTCTAGCATCTCATTTCCCTACAGGCTCTACTCAGGGAAGATGCTCATATTTGAATAAATAATTACCTTTGGAAATGGATATGTAAATAAATAAAAGTGCAAGTAATTAATTTGATAAATGTTTTTCTTCCATTGTGGATATATTGCCAATTTTGTTTCTGTACAAATACATAAATCAGGTCCAATAAATTTATACTTCTCAAGTCCACTTATATAAGGCATCTAAAGTAGTCCAACTCTTAGAAGTAGAATAGAATTAAATGTGTATAAAATTTCATTTATCCAAGATGAATAAGTTCTAGAGATCTGCTATACAACACAGTGCCTATTGTTAATACTGTATTGTGCACTTAAAACTTGTTTATAGGGTAGGGCTCAAGTTCCACGTTTTTATTACAGAAAGAAGTAGAGAGGATGGAGGAGGTACTGTTGGGAACCCTATCTCCTTGATGGGCTTCAGATGTGTGTAAATGAAAAATAGGAGCAGTACAATGTGGTTGCAAATACGTATTTTAATACGCATCATCTAAGAATATGTTCTTTTTTTATCAGAGCATATTAGAATGAGTCATCCATTGGAATATCTGCAAAATGTCATTGTTAGTCAACATGCCTTTTAAACTAAAAATTATATGAATGAACATTTGGTGACAATAAAACAGACTATTTGAAACTAGGACTTCATTTTCCAGAAAATGAAAGAACATGGTTAGTATACATATTCCCGTGGGGTACTCATCTATTTTATTTTGTCTATAAGAAATAATTTTAGAAAGGGAAAATGCAATTATCAAGTCCTGAATTTCTCAGTATTGAAAACATAGCGGTGTATATATATGCTAAATATATTGAAAGGCTCATAAAAACAAATAGGCCTTTTTAAAAAGCAAAAATGCTCAGTCTTTATTATAATACATTTTTGCTAAATATATTTGACCACATAAAAAAGTTATGCTCATAAATTTTATATTTCTATCTAAGCTTCAGAGAGTAAAAACAAAATTGAACAATGTTACAGAGTCCATAATTTCCAAAGTACTCTTGCCTTACTATTTTCATTTGATGCTCACAGCACTTTCCTAAGATATTATTATTAGCTTCATTTCACAGGTGAGGATTTTCAGGCTCAGAATGTTGTAGTGAATTGTCCTGAAATGAATTGTTAATGAATCTGGACTCAAATCCAGGTTTTCAGTTACTGAAGCCCATGGAAAATTCCTCTCATCTGTTTGCAGATAAACAATTTTCTAAGAATCCTAATGTATTTCCTTCAAACCAGAAAACTAACTTTCTATCTTAATTGAAAGGATACTTCAGGATCTTGTAAATGTCAGCCACCATTGTGAGCATTTGTTATTGAGGAACATTACTGCAAAACTCTTCTGGCCATTAGCATTTTCTAGTACTGTGCACGCAGATATAGGGAAACTTTACCAGGGTAAATGATAATTTGTGATTAGAGACTTAGAAACCAAGATAAATTTATTTAACCATTTCAGTGTGTTGTGAAGGAGAAATGATACTGTAATGTGTGCATGTGTGTAGACTTCTGTTTGTAAACTTCCTGTTAGAACTGATATAGAAGATAAACAGGAATGGGTCAAGGAAAAAAAATCATATGTCTATTTAATGGAAAACTTCAACGTCAGTAAATCTTATTTTGCTTCAGAAATTGTCACCTCGAATCTAGTTGCTGACCCACACAGATAAACAGTCTGTGAGCTGTGTCTTTGTAGACGCTTTCAGAATTCCTCTTCATCAGATTACCAGATAAACATGATTTTTTTGTTTCTATTACAAGATAACTTGAGACTAAATGGTCCCCTTTCATCCTCTCCCACCCTGATTACAATAAAGAAGCTTGCCTGATCTTATTTAGGGGCTCTTAAAAATGTTTTCAAAATGCTTCCCGTACCTGAATCCCTTCATATATTACAGAGAGAGAGAAATCTAATTTTTATTAGCTGAGACCTATGAGTCATTCTGCTAACTGGCACCACAAACCACCTCCCCACCAGACTGGCCTTTGCTGAAGGCTCTAAATTTAGAAACTGAATGAGATTGCCTCTGGGTTACATAAGGAGAGGAGGAGGTTATTTTTAGCATGCCATTATACCTAGAGAGTCCTGTGCTTCCATCTGATTTGTTAAGCACAGGCTGAAAGAAAACGTGATTACCAATTCTCTCCATGTGCCATTCGGGTGCAGCATCCCTCAGCACCAAATGACATTTGCAGTTTTGTTTACCTGCAGTTCTTCGTGTTTGTCTGTGGTATAAACACACTGGAAATCAATTGTGTTCAGACACAATGGCCTTATCTTTTACTGCCTCTTTCCTTGGGGAAAACCTCCCCAATACGCACTATAATTTTATCCTTCCTTCCCTCTCTGTCTCCCCTCTCTCTCTTTTAAGAATGGAAGGAAAACATTTTGGCTTCTCTTTTTCTAAGGCTCCTGTCAGAGATGATGATGGCACATGTCTATCTAGAGTAGACCAACGAAGCTTTGTTTGTGTTTTCCTTGTCAGGCACTTGTTTTTACTTGTGCAAGAGGACTGCTGCAGCTGATTGGGAAAACTAAAAGTGGCAAGGCAAACATTAGGAGGCATGCTGTCATTCGGGCAGAAAATTAATGGATGCAGTGGTGGCCAGAGAGAGAATCTAGACAGAAGCAGTGTTTTGTTAGTCATTATTTTCCTGCCCAGTATCAAAAGTCAGCATTAGCCCCTCTGATTCTTCTACGTTCTATTTTAGCAGTCAAGTTCATCTACCTTGTTAGTTTTAATGCTATGATGGTGAATCTCTTATTAACTTGTTTTTACTTTTCATTATTCGTTTCAGAGATTAATTGGTGAAGTGGCTAGTTGCCTAATAGGCCTGTCTATTTAGAGTTACATTCCTTTCTGTAATCAGTGGTGGTATTTGAGCTTTTTATCTGGTGTGTATGTGCAAAGCATGACAGGTTTTAGAAGGACAAGTGAATAGTGCACACAAGCAGGAGAGTGTCATTTAGCAGCAAAATTAGAACTTTGCTGAAATAGTCCACAAAGACAGTGCTAAAATGTTAATGTTTTGTAGCAGTTCTGGGATGTAAGGAGTCAGACTGCAGCAGTGACTTAGCTCACTCTGCTAGTTGGGGGTGCCCATGAGCTGGCTGAACTGAGGTCCCCACCTCCCAGCAGGAGTATCTAAGTACCTAATATTTACTTGGTAATGCAATCTCTATCCTTGTTCGTAAAACTATTTTTTTGAAGACATAAATCCAATCATATCATCTCATTTGTTAAAAAGCAAATTGGCCGTAACAGTCCCTAAATGATAAGAAGTAAATAAAAAGCAACTTTTGTTTCTCAATAGTATGATTTACATAGATACAGCTATATAATACGTGAAAGAAGTCCTTATATTTCTCAGAAATGGAGGGGCCTGGAGGGAGAGATTGAGCTCACAGAATATTACATTGCTAAATATAATATTTGATTCAGCGTAGTCAGTGCCGTTTCTCCCAGTGACAGGCTATACTACCCGTGGGCCCTAGATACTGGCCAGTTGGGGGCCCCAGGTAACTCCTAGAGACAGATAGCACCCAAATGCAGATAGCTTGGTTCCAGCAGTATGTTTATGGCTACTATCTTTCATATTTGCCGTAAGATTGAGAGTGAACAGGGCAAAGTCTTGTTCCTAGATGCAAACCCATTTCCTAAATGCCAATTCATAACCTGGTCCTGAGACGCTTCTCTGTGTGGCTGCTGGCATAGCCGGTGGGGAGAATCCCTATTGTCCTGTTGGAAAGAGCCCAGTGGGCTACCGTGGAAACAGAAGAGATCCCTCCTGACAGGGAAGATGAGGTAACTGGAGGGCTAGTGAGCAGGGTCATTGGGATGAAGGGAGGCCACTGGATGACATCTTGATCACCACAGCCCTTGAGAGGGCAAGCCAGGGTACTCAGCCTTGGAATGGCGAGTGGGCCAATGGCTTCCTTGTCTGTCAGTAGATCACTAGGACTTGGAGTAGCTGGTTATTTGAAAGTCCTGGAGCGGTGAGCTCACTGTGAGTTCAGAAAGCTGGGTACTAAAGGATGACAGTAGGTGGCTGAAGCAGCTCACCCTCTCCCCTCAAGAGTCAGAGAGCCTTGAGCCCTAAAGACAGCAGATGAAACGTCCCAGCCCCAGGATGTTATACAGGCTGAAAGGGCATCCTAAACACGTCACCTAGGAGCTATTTGGAAAAAGTTCAGTACAAATAGAAATGGAACATTACCAGGAGGGGAAATCAGGTTCCCTCCAGGGTAACACCTCACTCCTGGCCAGGAAAAATGTGCCAGAATCTTGATTGCTTGTTTGCATCTATAAATCTGAATGATGGGCAGTAGGGAGGATTTAATGTAGGATCTCCTACTTTAAAACAAATTGCTAGATTGAGTATATTGGGTATATCTTGTGCCCTACCCTATATCCTCTTGGCCAACCTATTTTCCTGTGGTGGTATCCAGCTGCATGAAGACAGAAGCTAACATCACCTTACCCTAGCTATACTAGTTATCTCATCTAAGGTTTCCCTGAAGGCTCCTTGTTCTGAGGGTCTGCACAGACCAGAAGGGACTTAAAACCTTGGGAAGGTCCTTGACCATTGGAGGACAGCAGTCAGTAGATGAATATTGGTTCCTAGGGCAGACAATTCTGAAGAGCATTATACCATGGACCTTCAGGAAATCTCCAGAAGGACTGAGCTCCAATTGCCCACAGTAGTGTCAGCTTACAAAGGCGCCCTTACATTGGCTCTCCATCCTCCCTGTTTCACTCTTCCTAGTATTGTTACCACTATTTCTAGTCCATGGGATCACTTTCCAAAATATACTACGTATATGTATGCCATGTCATAAAAGCCTTATCACAGACTCTGTTTTGGGGAGGGAACTAAAATTTTTTAAAAAGGCAATATGCTTACCCTACTGTAGAATTGGATGTACAGAATAGAGAAGACCTTTTGATATTCTGAACACACTTGGAGAGAGAGTGTCATGTTGGGAAAGTCCCTTAACATGGCATTTTTCAACCTTAGCACTGATATTTTCGATGTGATAAATCTTTATTGTGGGGGGCTGACCTGTCGAACATAGAATGTTTAGCTGCATCTCTGGCCTTTACCCCCACATACTAATAGCACTCCAAACCCAGTCATAATAATCAAAAGTATTTCCAGATACTGCCAAACGCCTTTGAGAGGCAATCCACCCCTGGTTGAGAGTCACAGCCCCAGGGGAACACAAACCCAAGCTACCTGTCCAGCAGATTAAGTGTCAGCATGTTTTTCTATGGGATAATGGGAGGATAGGGGACTTGTGGCTTCCTTTTTGCCTGATTCTGGCTTGCAAATTTTCCTCTCCCTAATAAAACTCATTTCTTGTACCATGGTACATTGTGTAATTCATATTGACCTCTGGCATGTGACTAACATGGGTGCAGACACTGGTTTCAATAGCTTATAAGAAAGTTGTGATCACAAACACACATACGCATCCAGCCTTGAGATGCCTAGACCCCCTGCAGACCATCATGGACCTCACAGAATCTACAAATTCTAGGTTAATAATAGTGCATGCATAGATAGATTTTTTTTTTCCCCCCTAAGAATACTTAATAAACTTGGATCACAGAAATAGTCTGTTCCACTTACTCAAATGAGTACATACATCTGGAATTTTAAATCCCTTCATAGTGTTCCACTCAAGCAGGAGGTACTGATCCCTTCTAGCAATTTTAATTTTCAGTGTCAGTTGGGAAAATGTCTTTCTGCCAGAAGAAAATTCTTGGCCTGCTCTAAATCACCTGCCATCAAACGCTGTCTGAGGCTCAAATCATTCTCCTGTCCTTCTCTAATGCCGTCATCTCTCTGGCCCTCCCAGGGAAGGTGATTGATTCATTGTGAAGTGGCCTAGAAGAATTCACTTTAATTATTAGACTCATTACAAACTATAGAGAATGAAATTCAATATTTGAAATTTGTGATTGAAAGATCATGATGCACAGAGATATAGGAACATGGAGGGAAGATAGACACCTAGCAATATACTGAAATAGTGGTAAGTCTTTTTGTGGGATGGAGATTTTGACCTTTTAGTTTTCAGTTTCTTGCTCAATGAAAAGAAATCAGTCTTTGCCATTGTGAGAATAAGTTATTAGAGCCATAATACCGTGTCTAGCCAGGGACTGTATTTCTCAGACCCTTCTGCATCTAGAAGGTACCATTGGCTAATGGAATGTAAATGAAATTGATTTATACTGTATCTGGGCCTAATCCTTAGAGGCTTCTTGTAGGATCTCCCATGCTCTCTCTTCTCCCATCTGACACCTATATGTTAACATTCAAGCTGGCCTTGGAACCTGTTGAAGAAGGCAGAAGAATCTTTTTCAGTCTTGAACCTTGAATGACTATGTGTAGCAGAGTATCATCCTTTCTTACCCCTGACCTCTAATTGTCCTTTTTATTAATGAGAAATAAACTTTTCTTGTGTAAAGCCACTGAGAGTTTGGGGCTTATCTATAAGAGCAACTAGTGTTATTTAAACTAAATGAAGTGCTTAAAATATGCCACACATTAAGTTTCTTACAAGCACATCTCTTTTAATTCTTACCACATCCCTATGATGTAAATCCAGTAGAACCTCCATAGTTGGCCACCTCCCCACATTGACCACCTCCCTAAGTTGACCTAATTTTCATAGATGAGACGTGCACCACATGTATGTATCAATATAGTAGGCCTAGTTCCTTATATAGATTACCTCCATGTGTTGACAAGTTTGTTACAGTCCCTTGGGTGTTCAATTTATGGAGATTATACTGTATATATTCTTAATTCATAGATAGGAGATTATACTGTATATATTCTTAATTCTAAGTATCTCTACTAGACAGAGAGGTTTTTATAGGTTTCCTAATGTGCTACATCTTTAAAACTTTTGTTTATAAGCACATTGTCATACTATCTCAGTAGAAGTACAACTGCCATTCAGGTTTCATAACTTGTTACAGTCCCTTGGGTGTTCAATTTATAGAGATTATACTGTATATATTCTTAATTCATAGATAGGACACTATCTCTACTAGATAGAGAGGTTTTTATAGTTTTCCTAATGTGCTACATCTTTAAAACTTTTGTTTATAAGCACACTGTCATACTATCTCAGTAGAAGTACAACTGCCATTCAGGTTTCATAACTTATTAAGGTGAGTTTACATCATACTGTTGCATGTTCCACACAGTTATAATTTTTCCCCTCTCTGGGATGTTGGATATTCTGTGTAGAATTTAGAGACAGTGAAGCAGAACACACTGCTATATAATAGGGCTGTATCCATCTCCTCTGCAAGATTATGCTGGTTTGTGCATCTTAAAGTACATACAGATGCAATTAACAATACAATTAAATGAATGTAATGAAGACTTATAGCTTCTGAGTGAAACTTTAAAAGATGGTAAATTTTTAGGAGATGAGATGGATTATATCCCCACCATGACTGGTTAATTTGGTTACAAATTATTTGATATTTTTGCTAGTAAGATGCAAGCTCTATGTCCCCTCTCCTTTAATTATGAGCAAGCTATGTGATAGCTTTGACCAAAAGAATTCCTTGTAAATGATGCTATTACGGTGTCTGGGCTTACACCAGAAAAGACTGGCAAGTTCCACATCCTGTCCCTTAGAATACCTGCTCTTAGAGCTCTGAGCTGCCAAATCACAAGTGTGGTCATCTTTAGACTGCCATGCTATGAGAAACACAGCCATATGGGGAACTTTGGAGGACAATACCCTATGTGGAGAGAGAGAGAAAGAGAAATCGTCAGACAGAGACTCTGCAGCTTCAGACATGTGATTAAAGAAGCCTATCCTCTGGCTCTCCTCTGTTGTCAATTCCACATGAATCAGAGACGAACTGTCTTGCTGAGCCTTTTCTGAATTCCTGACCTACAAAACTGAAGAAAATATTTGTTTTGAGCCATTACATTTTGGGAAACTTTTCTATGACAATTAATAACTAAAAGTCTACTATGATGGCTATAATTTAAGACCAAACTAAACTTAGGAGTTGATCATCAAAAGGCAGAAAAGCTTTCTCTGTACTAGATTTAGAAAACACAACAGATTTGAAAAGCGAGAAATTTGGTCTCACAGAGGTGAGAGCTTGAATAGTCATTACTCCGATCCCAGATGGTGCTATGGAAGAGAACAGAAACAAGAGAAAACATGGCCCCCAAAGATCTGTGGAAACAGAAGCCATATTCCCAAAATTCTAAAAGAAAACAAAAGGTAGGACTATATTTTACCAAATTTAGTTTTCTCCCCAGGAAAAGATTTAAAGATTATCCTTATACATACATTAAGATATGATCTCGTTGTTCAGATATTGTGTGTATTTCATTATGGGTCCACTCTACTTCTGTTTTGTGGTCATGGTTCTCCCAGGGAGGTTTCTTACTCCTGAATTCACATTTTATGCCAACAGGACGTTGGTATTCTTATATATATATTTTTTATTAAGGGTTCCAAAAGCTTAGAAATTGTCTCCAGACACCATAAATCTCACAGTATAATTACCACATTTTTACTTTGAATCACTATTATCCCATTTATAATAAATGTAGTGATAAACCATTTATCTGTTAAAAACAAACAAACAAAAAAAAACTTGAAATATTCAAGCAACAATACAGTCTTATTGGAAGCTTAAAACACTGCAATAACATAGAATGGAATATTATGCTGCTATTAAAAATAGGAAAGTTCTCAATATCCTAAAATGGAAAGATCTCTAGGACATATTATGAAGTTTTAGACAAAGTATAAAACAATGTGTATCGTATGTTTTGTGTTAAAAATGAAAGAAATTATACTATATTTTTATCTTGCACAAAAATATTCTGGAATTATATTTAGGTCATTAATAAATTTCCCTGTAAAATTTCTATGCTCATTGAGAGCTAGATGTTTTAAGGAATCGTCTTCCATCCTATGCTTATCTCTAGGAGGCTCACTTTTGCCCTCTGGAGTAGAGGTTTTATTTCTTCCATACTCATTAATTCCTCTTCAATCTTATAATGCTTATCTACTCATTAATTTTAATTTCTAGCTTGTCCAAAATATTTTTCTTCTACTATCTTACCTATTTAAGTAGAATATTAACAATAAACCAACCAGAGTTGTTTATCAAGAATCTGATACATGTTCAGGCTTGGTGGCTCACGCCTGTAATCCTAGCACTCTGGGAGGCTGAGGCAAGATAATTAATTGAGCCCAAGAGTTAGAGATTGCTGTGAGCCTTGATGCCACAGCACTCTACCAAGGGTGACAAAGGGGGAGGCTATCTCAAAAAAAAAAAAAAAAAAAAAAAATCTGATACACGCTCAGCCACATTCTAGTATATTAGATACAGAAAACATTCCTGCAAGTTCCTATCCTCAGGAACTCAGAATTAAGTTTCTAAATTGGATCACACATTGAACACTGTGATATTGACTTTATGTGGTAGTTCACAGGCAAGAGCAATTTTTCCAGGTAGAGATAGTTAAGAAAAAATTCTACCCATTCATGAAGGGTAGAATTTTGCATAGAGGGAAAGGAGGAGGACACAGGAGGGCCCTACCAGAAGGTAGAGCACTATAATCAAAGACCCAGAGGCAAGAATGAGTCTAGAGTACAGGGTAAGACTGTTGTACAAATCAATTTATCTTGTTTAAAGTTTCAGATTTCATATTTATAAATCCAAAATCTATAAGGAAAACGAATAGAAGTAGGCAAAGTCATGGCCTGGATATTGAACAGGATCTTGTAAATATGGATTTATTGTCCATTTCTTGACTGCCAGTGACAGACCACCAGGCAGGGAGGCCTTCTACCAACATAGCCTTCAGTGCCACATGCCTCTGGTGACAACAATGAAACTACTTGGTAATAATAGTGCTCATTCCCATATGTCCCCAATGCCACTGCAGTGTTTCACTATCCAGAAACCCTTTCACTATCAAGGACCCAGAAATCATGTTTAGGTCCTAGACCCCCCAATTTCTTAGATTCCCCAGATCAAGGACTGTCCTGTCCCTTGGGGGCTACCTACCACCCCAGGACTGGGCATTTTCTTTTCCAAAGTCCCCATGTAGGCAAAAAGTATATACTTTAGAAGACAAGTAATGTCTTGTTAGGGAGAAATTTACTGAGGAGACAACTTTAGGGTTCTGGCAGACAGGAATACTCTACTGGGGTTGGGGTTGAGTCTTTGACATACCAAAGAGCCATGTGAACTTGAGGTCATTAATTTAGCTTTCTGGGGCTCAGCATCCTCATTTGGCTGCTCATTAGGATCACTGGGGGGTACTTCAAAAAATCTCAGTGCCTGAGCCCCACACAGATCAATTCAATCACAGTGTCTGAGGATAGAACCTGGAGAAATCAGCAGTAAAATCAAACCAAAACAAAATAATGGATTTTGATGGGGAGTCATTTTCTTAATGTTTTTAAAAAACCTCTGCTACCTTCAAGATTTGACAATTCCATAGGATTGCTAGAATTATAATAGATAGCTCTTATTGGTGAACAGTCAGTATTATATATTACTCTGCTAAACATTTTATGTGCATTATCCCATTTCTCACAAGCACACTATGACAGACATACCAGTTTTATTCCATTTGGCAGGCGCAAAATCTGAGAGAGAGGTTAAAGTCATTTCATGCAAGATTACATTGCTAAAAAGGAAGCGTGGTGGGGTTCAGATATGTAAGTCAACTAGCTGACTTAAGATCTTTATTTGATAAAAACTATGTAAAAATTACAAAAACAAGGCCTTTCCCAACATATGAGTTATAGGAATCCCAGAAGGGGAAGAAGAATGCCCCAGAAGGATGGAAGCCATACTAGAGAATATTGTAAATGAAAATTTCCCAGATAGCACCAAAGATTCTGACACAGTCCTTTCAGAGGGATATTGGAACCCAGGTCACCTCAACTCTAACCAAGCTTCTCCAAGACACATTGTGATGATTCTGTCCAAAGTCAAGACCAAAGAAAAGATTCTGCAAGCTGCCAGGAGTAAGTGCCAGTTGACCTACAGGGGCAAATCTATCAGAGTGACTGCAAACTTCTCTAATGAAACTTTGCAAGCAAGACGACAATGGTCATCTACCTTTAATCTATCTAAACAG
>CAUYPK010070817.1:0-45428 GCA_963574355.1 Loris lydekkerianus | reverse complement strand
TTTGCTGTAGATGGCCTCTATTAGTTTAAGAAATGTCCCTTCTATACCAATTTTCTTAAGTGTTCTGATCATGTAGGGATGCTGGATATTATCAAAAGCTTTTTCTGCATCAATTGAAAGAATCATATGGTCCTTATTTTTAAGCATGTTTATGTGTTGAATTACATTTATAGATTTACATATATTGAACCAGCCTTGAGACCCTGGGATAAATGCAACTTGGCCATGGTGTATAGTTTTTTTGATGTGTTGTTGGATTCTTTGTTAGGATCTTATTGAGTATTTTAGCATCTATATTCATTAGTGATATTGGTCTATAATTTTCTTTACTTGTTGAGTCTTTCCCTGGTTTGGGGATCAAGGTGATGTTTGCTTCGTAGAATGTGTTGGGTAATGTTCCTTCCTTTTCTATATTTTGGAAGAGGTTTAGTAGTATAGGTACTAGTTCTTCTTTAAATGTTTGGTAGAATTCTGATGTAAAGCCATCCGGTCCTGGGCTTTTCTTTTCAGGGAGATTTTGTATAGTTGATGCTATTTCAGAACTTGATATAGGCCTGTTCAACATTTCCAGTTCGTTCTGGCTAAATCTTGGTAGGTGGCGTGCTTCCAGGTATTGGTTGATTTCTTTCAGGTTTTCGTATTTGTGAGAATAGAGTTTCTTGTAGTATTTGTTAAGGATTTTTTGAATTTCTGAGGGGTCTGTTGTTATTTCATCATTACCATTTCTGATTGATGGAATTAGAGATTTTACTCTTTTTTTCCTGGTTAGGTTGGCCAAAGGTTTATCTATTTTATTGATCTTTTCAAAAAACCAACTTTTGGATTTATCTATCTGTTGTATAATTCTTTTGTTTTCAATTTCATTTAATTCTGCTCTGATTTTGGTTATTTCTTGTCTTCTGCTGGGTTTGGGGTTGAAGTTTTCTTCTTTCTCCAGTTGCTTGAGATGTTCCATTAAGTTATTAACTTCCTCTCATTCCATTTTCTTGAGGAAGGCTTGCAGTGCTATAAATTTCCCTCTTAGGACTGCCTTTGCAGTATCCCAGAGGTTCTGGTAGTTTGTATCTTGATTGTTGTTTTGTTCCAAAAATTTGGTGATTTTCTTCTTAATCTCGTCTATGACCCATGTATCCTTCAGCATAAGGTTGTTTAGCTTCCATGTTTTTGTATGGGTATGTAGTTTCCTGTTGTTATTTAGTTCAATTTTTATTCCATGATGGTCTGAGAAAATACAAGGAATAATTTCTATTTTTTTAAATTTGCTGAGGTTGGATTTGTGGCCTAGGATGTGGTCGATTTTGGAGTATGTTCTGTGGGCTGATGAGAAGAATGTGTATTCAGTTTTGTTTGGATGAAATGCTCTGTAGATGTCTGTTAAGTGCAGATGTTGAATGGTTGAGTTTAAATCTAAACTTTCTTTGCTTAGCTTGTTTTTGGAGGATCTATCCAGGACTGCTAAGGGGTGTTAAAATCTCCAACTACTATGGAAGTGGAGGAAATTGAGTTGCTCATGTCTGTTAGAGTTTCTCTTATAAATTGAGGTGCATTGTTGTTGGGTGCATAAATATTAATAATTGAGATCTCATCATATTGAGTATTACCTTTAACAAATATGAAGTGTCCATCCTTATCCTTAATTATTTTGGTTGTTTTAAAGCCTATTGCATCTGCGAACAGGATTGCAACGCCTGGTTTTTTCTGCTTTCCATTTGCGTGGAATATAGATAACCATCCCTTCACCTTGAGTCTATATTTGTCTTTTAATGTAAGATGCGATTCTTGGATGCAGCAGATATCTGGCTTGAGTTTTTGTATCTAGTCAGCCAACCTGTGCCTCTTTAGAGGATAATTTAAACCATTCACATTAATTGAGAATATTGATAAGCCTTTCAAGAATCCGGTGGACATTTTTAATCTTTTTGTGGTGGAGGATTATGTTGGTCTTTATGGAGGATAGGTCTAAGAATGTCCTGGGGAGCTGGTTTAGTTGTGGCAAATTTCTTCAACATGTGAATGTCATTGAAGTATTTAATTGTCCATCATAAATGAAGCTCAGTTTAGCTGGGTACAGGATCCTGGGTTGAAAGTTATTTTGTTTTAGGAGACTAAAAGTCGATGACCATCCTCTTCTAGCTTGAAAGGTTTCAGCAGAGAGATCTGCCGCTATTCTAATATTCTTCTCCTTGTAGGTAATGGTTTTCTTTCGTCTGGCAGCTTTCAGAATTTTCTCCTTCATATTAACTTTAGTGAAATTGATTATGATATGTCTGGGGGATGTCTTATTCAGGTTGAGTTGTGCTGGAGTTCTGAAACTGTCTGCTATCTAAATTTCGGAATCTCTTGGCATTTCTGGAAAGTTCTCCTTCATAATCTCATGGAGAAGATACTCTGTGCCTTGTGAAGCCACTTCGTCACTTTCGGGGATCCCTTAAGACGAATATTGATTTTCTTCGAATTATCCCAGAGTTCTCTGAGAGAGTGGTCTGTTTTTGCTCTCCATTTCTCTTCTCCTTTGAGGGTTTGGGAGCATTTGAAAGCTTTGTCTTCAATGTCAGAAATCCTTTTTTTCTGCTTGCTTCATTCTGTTACTTAGAGATTCTACTGTGTTTCTAAGATCTTTGAGGGATGCAACTTCTTGTCTCAATGTGTCAAAATCTTTGGACATTTGCTCTTTGAATTCATTGAATTCTTGAGATAACTTTGGAATTCTAATTCAATTTTGTTTGCTATCCAGATCCTGAATTCAATTTCTGACATGTCAGCTGTTTGTGCATTGGGTCTTGTGTTGTTTCTGCCCCATTGATACTTGGGGGAGTTGATCTACTCTGATTATTGATATTGTCAGAATTTTTCTGTTGATTTTGCCTCATGATTGTTTTTCACTGTTGCCTCTGGCCATCCTCAGAGTTGGGGAGGTGTCTCTCCAAGATTAGACCCCAGTGGGTTCACTCTATTTTTGCTGGATCTTTGTAGGGAGTGACCCTGTGTAGTTCCTCTGGGGCTGCTCTAGTTAGGGAGTTCTGGTTGTGGGAGCAGCTCCAGTGTGTGACACACCCGGATCCAGCAACAGGACTGGTGGTGGTGCGCACAATTCTGGGAGTGCCTGGTGCCCAGTGACTTTGGCACAGAGAGCCCAAGTCTCCAGCAGTCTCTGGCCAGGAGAAGGGCTCTGCGCAGACGCAGGCAGTGCTCCAGAGGGCACGCATCTACCAGAGTCCTTGGCCAGATCAACGGGCTAGTGTGGAGGCTTGGAGGACACAGGAGGGAGGACGCAGTGTTGCATGGCTCCAGCAGTTCCTAGTCAGAGAATGTGGAGGCCCGGTGTGTGTGGTTCACGGGTCGGGGGTCGCTGCACAGCTCATATGGAGGTCTGGGTGGCACCAAGCCCAGGAATTTGAGGTTGCTACGAGCTGTGACATCACGGTACTCTGCCCAGGGCAACAGCACAAGGCTCCAGTGTGCCAAAACCATCTCACTCTGCCCCTAAGGATGAAGGCTGTAAGGCAGCTCACTCCCCGCCTTTATGCTGCTCAGTCACTAGGTTACTTTGTCCCACCCCATCCTTGCTTTGGGACCCTGAGCGGGGAGTTTGCCAGGGCTTTTTTTTCCCAATGACTTCCTGCGCCCAGCTCAGTGGCTCAGTCTGGGGCCCCAGACAATGCCCAGAGATCTCCACACTCCTGCTCAAGCTCTCCCCAAGGCAGTTCAATTGAGTGCCAAGTCCAAGAACACCAAAACAGTTCACAGGTAAGGCCCTTCTGGTTTGCAGTCTCACTGCTGCTTGTACTCATGGTTGCTGTGGTGATTAGGTCAATCGAACACACGTAATCACTTGTCAGTTCTCCACTGTTTTTGTCCTCCTCTTGGGGTCCAGAAGTCCCTTGCTGGCTCCCTGTTTCCTCAAAGGGATGATTGTATCAGATCCCACTGGCCAGAGATGCCTGGAGTCCGGTCTCCCCAGACTCACTGTGCCCAGTTGCAGGGAAGCTGTTACTCGGCCGCCATCTTTAATCCTCTCCAGTTTATTTCTTTTTTATTGCTGAGTTGTAGTATAGGAATGTACTACAATTTATTTATTCATTTTCCTGTTAATAAACATTGAGGCTCTTTCTTATTAAGCTTCTATGGACATTATTATATAAACCTTTTGTATTTTTATGCTATTTGGGTAAATATCTAAAAGTTAATTACTGGGTTGTAGTGTATGTACATGTTTAATTTTATGAAAAATTTCCAAAATTATATTACTTTATATTCCTGCCAATGATGTTTGAGAGTTCTAATTGTTATATGTCATTGTCAACACTAGATATTGTCTGTCTTTTTCATTTTAGTTTTTCTTGTGGCTATGCACTGATGACTGATGATAGTGAGCACTTTTTTCCACATTTACTAACCATTCATATATCTCTGTGATGTCCCTCCCTTAAATCTTTTGCCCAGTTTTTTGTTGAGTTTTCTTCTTTTTTTATTAAGTTGTAGGAGAGTTATTTATGTATTTTGGAATCAAGTCTTTTTAGTTATATTTATTACAGATCTTTTCTCCTACTCTTGCAGCTTTCCTGTTTTCTTAATGATATCATTTTATGAGAAAATTTTCTAATTTTGACACAGTTCATTTAGAATATTTTCTTTCTTCATTATGCTAATGTAGTTAATTATATCAATTGATTTTCAGTTGTTATTAAGGATCTGAGGGCAATCTGGCTGTGACATCTTTAACCCCATTCACGGCCAGCCTTGATTCCACTGATTAGGCTGGCTAGGCAATTGTCCCCTTCCTCCCTCACCATCTGCATGGCAAGCTCAGTGCTTGGTCAAAGAGGATACCTTTTCCCATGAGGAGGACCAGTTCTTCAGTCAAGGGTATACAAATAGCTGCACTTCCCTGCGAGGACCTCCAAATAAGCTCTCACAGGTTAAATAATGTTGCTTTCCTTTAACCTCCCACTTGATCATGAAATATTATACTTTTTACATGTCATTGGATTTATTAATATTTGGTTAAGTATTTTTGTGCCTATGTTTATGAGGGAAATGAATATGAACTGATTCATTTCTTTTGGGTTGTATTTAATCTTTGTATGGATTCAAGATCAGTGTTATTATGCCCTCATCAACTTATTTGAGATGCATTCCCTTCTATATTTTCTCAAAGTTTGTGTGAAATAGTTACTTTTTTTCTTCCTGGTATGTTTTATAATTATTTAGAAGTAATGCATTTAAATGGCTCTGGAATTGAAAGAAGCTTTGAATTACCAATTTAACTTCTTTAATAGATAACAGGGCTATTCGGATTTTCTATTTCCTTTGTCATTTACTTGAAGTCACAATTTCAAAGGAATGAAGTCACTTCAAATGAAGGAAGTTTGATGGTAGCTGGCCCATTTAAGAAACTTTTCTATTTCATCTAAGCTGTTGAATTTATTGGCATAATGTTGTTCATAGTAAACACTTACCATTCTTTCAGTGTGTGAGATCTATAGTAACATGTCTCTGCCTTTTTCTAACACTGATAATTTTTGTTTTTTACTAGTTTTAGCTTCATCAGTCTACCTATAACTTTAGCAATTTTGTTGATTTTTTTTAAAGAACCATTTTTTTTGTTTTATTTTTTCTATTGTGTGCCTACTTTTCATTTCATCGATTTTTATTCTTATCTTCATTATTCCCTTATTTCTAATTACTTTGCATTTAGCTTACTCTTTTTTTCCTACTTTCTTAAAGTTGACACTTATATCACTGATTTTAAATCTTTTCTAAAACTATAAATTTCCCTCTAAGCCAATGGCTCTCAACCTGTGGGTTGCAACACCTTTGTAACAATGAAAATACATCCTGCATATCAGATATTTGCATTACAATTTATAACAGTAGCAAAATTACAGTTATGAAGTAGCAATGAAAATAATTTTATGGTTGGGGGGTCTCCACAACATGAGGAACTGTATTAAAGGGTTGCAGCATTAGGAGGCATTAGGAAGGTTGAGAACCACTGCTAAGCACTCTTACATGAAGCCCCCAAATTTTGTTGTGCTTTCATTATGATTCAAGTAATTTTTTTTTCTAATTTTCCTTGTGATTTCTTTTTTGTGTTATGAACTATTTGAAAAAGGTTGCTTAATTTCTGAATATTTGAAGATTTCCCAGATACCTTTTGTTATTGATTTTTAATTTAATGTATTGTTTTAAAAATCCTCAATATTAAATTTTTTGTACACTATGTAATTTTATGTTCAAAAAAATATATATATATTTTTTCTGCAGTTTTTGGCCAGGGCTGGGTTATAACCTGCCACCTCTGGCATATGGGGCCAGCGCCCCACCCCTTTGAGCCACAGGCACCACCCTCAAAAATAACTTTTTTAAAGTTATTAAGACTTGTTTTATGGTCCAACATACAGTCTATCTTGGATAATATTCTTTGTGCACATAAAAAGAATGTATGTTCTGCAATTTTTAGATGTTATAAATATCAATTAGGCTATTGTTACTGACAGTATTTTCAAATTATTATTTATTTTTTGACTTCTTGACCTATCTATTACTGAGAATAAGACTAAGCTTGGCTCCTGTAGCTCAGCAGCTAGGGTGCTAGCTCCATACACCAAGGCTTGTGGGTTTGACCCCAGCCTGAGCCTGCCAAACAACAATAACAACTACCAAAAAAAAAAAAAAAAGAAAGAAAGAAAGAAAGAAAATAGCTGGGCATTGTGGTGGGCACCTATAGTCTCAGCTACTTGAGAGGCTGAGGGAAGAGAATCATTTAAGCCCAAGAGTTTGAGGTTGCTGTGAACTGTGATGCCACAGCACTCTAGTGAGGGCAATGTAGTGAGACTCTGTATCAAAAAAAAAAAAAAATCCATACTAACAATTTCCTCTTTTAAAGGGAATATTTAATCCATTTATATTTAACTCAATTATTGATATGTTTGAATACGTCTACATCTTGCTGTTAGTTTTCTGTTTGTCATGTCTATTATTTATTTTTTCCTTTTTTTTTATTTAGAACTAAGTATTTTTTAGTATTCCATTTTATCTTGCTCCATTAGATTATTATTACACTTTGCTTTGTTTTCTTTGGTGGTTACTTTAGAGTTTCACTTTTTGTATTCTTAATTTATTACAGTCTTTATTTGAATAATATAATTCACTTTACATATATGTATACAAGGTCTGACAAGTTCACGAACTTCCTAGGAAAAGTGCTACATACCTCATTGCTGAATATCACTACAGTTACCTTCTCAGTGCTCCCCTTGGGAAGCTATGCACAGATTCCAGTGCCTAGTCTACCCTTCAAGGCAATTTTGGAACTCTTTTGCCAGAATGACCAACAGAGCTCTTATCATATATAATACCAAATCATTCAATAACAATAATGAATACACACAGTAAGACACTGCCCTACAGCGACATGAACATAGCTGTGAGACAGTGATATACTAAGGTTATGAAACCTGACGGTGTTGTTTGTACAGTGCTCCATAAGCACACAGTGGCAATTCCACAAACTTAATTGTCATACCTCATACAACAACAAATGTATAAATGTCAATTAGGTTATTATTGCTGATAGTGTTCATCATTGTAGCTCAGTTTTCTGGAGTTTATCTACCATTAAACAGGTTGAAATGGTGTCACATCATACCAGAGACTAAAAGACTGGTGTCAAGTCATGGCAGACTTTCAACTGCTATATTCCCACTTCCCACAAAATTTCAGTTGTACCAATGGTGCCTATTAGCATCTGACTTCCCACCATCATTTTTCATGTAATTACTCATGTGGTGTGATCTAGGATGGATCTTAGATGGAAAAACATTTAGGAAATGGTCATGAGTGTAGCCTCATGAAAGCAGTGACCCTGCATTTTCCCTGAACTTGGGGTATGGAACAGCCTTTTGCATTGGTGATATAGTGTTTAAATAATTGTCATAAAATGTCTGCTATTCTAAAACTGCCTCTTCATAGAGGTCAGAGCAGGATAGGACAATACTGTAGGGTATGGCTTCTACTGAGAGGTACACCTTCAGGAGACACAAGTTATGAGCCCTATCTGACATTTCTAGAAAAGAAACCTGTCAAGTGCGATATTTATTTGCCACTTTTATGCTTTTCACTGTTCTCCCTTCTTCCATAAATTGTAGTGTGTTTCATTTATCTTCCTGGTATTCTTGTAGAAAGCAGGCCAAAGCACTAAAATTCAGTCATTCCAGTTTTATAGAAGAGAATGTTGAGGCTTATGGAGTTTATGTTAGTGACTCAGGACACAAAATATCTCCCATGGTCTACCTTCGTTTGGATCTCAGTGCTATAGTTTCTTCACCTCTCTGAGCACCAGTTTCCTCAGAGGATTGACATGAGGGATTAAAGAAGATTGTATGCAAAGTAACCAACATAGCTGTGTCTGGCACTGTAATGTACCATAAACATTATACCTGTAACATGCATCACACAGAGGTTCTGCTGCTGGGAACTAAAGTACTATAACTGAGTTTAAGAGTTCAGTGGAAGATGTGTTAGAATACTGACGTCCTTGCAAGGTGCCCAGCCTTTTTTCAGATTCTATGGATAAAATAAGGGTGATTGAGCAATGGTCCCCTCCCTCTGGCTTAGAACCAGAATCCTACATGATCAGGCATGTGAATCCACAGGGCAAACATCACCCCAGGAGTATAGCTGAAGCAGGAAGTGGGAGGTCATTAATTCTGTCTGGCAGAGTTTCACAAGACTTCAAAGAGGAAGTGACACTGGAGGTAAATCTTGAAGGATGGGTGGATTCCATCAGCTGGAGGCTGTGGGGCAGAGGACTTGAGCAGAGGTGAAGTGACTTGGGTGTACTGCTGCCACAGAAAGAGGAGGTATTGAATTAATAGTCAACTCTGCTATATCTTTTTTGTCACTGTCTTTTCTTTGAAATGAATGGAGCTTTTTGATCTTTTATCCTTACTTTTCTTCTCTCTGGTTTACTGTGACAGGTTGTTTTATTTTCCCCTGATGAACTGACTGATCCAGATAGTATTTTGGTTTTCATTTATGGAACAAGGCCAAAATGTTTCTTTCACATATAGAACACTGAGTGAATCATCCCTTTCCTTTACCTTTTTTTTTTTTTTTTTTTCCCTGTGACAACATTCAGCCTATTTGTAGCAATGGAAAAAATTCTTTGCAGTGGATTTTAAGACATTTACTGTAGAGGCTGTAGGCTTGGGCTGTTGTCAGTGCTGTGAAGCCAATTGGCCCATCTGATGTTGAGCTGGTCACCACATACTGCCTGGTGCATCGTAACACCTGGTTTACTTCATACCTGATTACCAACATTCAGCAGCAAATATACTGTTGTCTGTCAGTTGCTCCTGTAGGGTGAGCTAAAACCAAGGGTATTTTCTTTTTTGTTTTTTTCTAAAATCAGAAAATCTAGGTTCACAACCCAAGTGGTGAACTACCAAAATAGATTTATAAGTTTGTTCTTTGTAGGGGGAAAAGAAGAATTTGATTAAATATACACAAAAAATATTTATTGAATCTCATTATAAGGGTATTGGTATTCATGAAACATTAGAGGTGTGGTTGTTGTCCTCAAGGAATAGGGAGAAAGACACAGCCACTTTAGATAAAACAGCAAGATATAATCAAGTGAACCAAAGCAGTGTAAAATGTACATAGGAGTGTGAGCAGAGAAAGGGTTAATTCTCTACATCAGTGATTTGCGACTGGTGTGCCCGTGTGCCACAACACCTGTGTGTGCCATGAGAGGATCTTAGGGGTGCTGTAAAAATTGTTTTCATTTTTTTGTTTGTTTGTTTGTTTTTTTGAGACAGAGTCTTACTGTGTCATCCTGGGCAGAATGTGTGGCTTACAGAAACCTCAAACTCTTGGGCTCAAGCCATCCACTTGCCTCAGCCTCCTGAGTAGCTGGGACTATAGGTGCCCACCACAACAGCCAGCTAGTTTTTCTATTTTTCAGTAGAGATAGAGTCTCACTTTTGCTCAGGCTGGTCTCAAACTCTTGAGCTCAAGCCATCCACTCTCCTCAGCCTCCCAGAGTGCTAGGATTATAGGCATAAGCCACTGTGCCTGGTCATGCTATGAAAATGTTTAAAGATCATTAATCAAATATTTTCTAAAGAAGTTCAAAGCACAGTAAGTATATCTTTTTTTTAACTCTTTTTTTGATCAACATAATTTAAGTGTGCCATGAAATTTATCCTATAGGTTCAAGTGTGCTGTGAGATAAAAAATGTTGAAAAACACTGTTCTATATACTCATATTAGATCATTTATGACATTAACATTATTAAATACTTAATGTTATTAATAAGATTTCTAATAATCACACATTGTAATCCAACTGTGTATATGTCTATGTACTAGCGCCTAAATAAATAGGGTACTGACTTCAGAAAGAAAAAAGCTGCATATTCTTGTTTTTCTGTTTTTGTGTTTAGAGAAAACTCAGGGGTAGGTCAGTTCTGGGCCCACTCACTAGAAGACGAAGGACCCTTCAACAGGAAGGGCTACTGTACCAAGCAGGGTGAGGAAAGGGAAAGATATTTTGATTGAGCAAAGATTTTCTTTCAATGAATTTCAAGGGAGACCAAGAAGAGAAAAATCTAGACTTTTACTTCTTGTCCATGGAAAGCTCTGGAATACATAGAACACTGTATAACAAAATGTAATTTGGGAATTGTGGTCGAAAATCAACAAGATGAAAAGAATAGTTGACCTTTCTCCACTAACAGATAAGTGGATGTATAGAAAGAACAGAGGACAACTATTACCAGGGAATTCTTAGTTTCCCAACCAGGCAGCCACACTCTATTTGCCTGTCCTAAAGATTTTCAGGTTAGTTTCTAAGGAGTCAGGAAAAAAGAGTCGATTTTCACATATATCTAGTATAATGTGAATCCAAATCACCTGATGGGCTCGTGGAACACACAAATTGTCAGGTGACCTGAGTTTCAAAGACATTTTGGGAGACATTGATGCTGCTGGTCCAGGGACCATATTTTGAGAACCACTGTTTTCGGGTGAGTGGGGCCCATATCATACTTCTGGGTTCCTTATATTTCCCCCTTGACTCTTTCCAAAAACGACCTTTGTGCCTTTCCTTTTGCTTTTCAACATGGCTGTAAGTTTTACCTAATTAAAATGCTGCATCTGGTCTCGATGGTTTGATTAACATGGAGGATGAAGTGGTCAGCCAATAAGTACTTGGAGCTTTGCTCCCTTCCCTGTTGAACCCTGAGATTGATTTCTTCACACATATACCGTATATACTCGAGTATAAGCTGAGTTGTTTTTTTTTGTGCCGAGTTCAGGTTTTAACTCGGCTTATACTCGAGTATATACGGTATTTAAATAACATCATCAGTGCTCAAGCTAGAGATAAAATATCCCAATCACTCCAGTGTACTTATAGTATCTAGGCATGAGCATTTGATTATTGTTTTCTGAGGAGTCTGTCATATATTTCAGTAATTGGCAATAAAATGGTAATGTACTTTTTGCAGTACCAGGCAGGTCTGTCCACAGTGACCAAATGTGGAGGCTTCCCATTCTGTTATTTTAGACCTCTTACTACTCCCCTGCTTCCCAAATAGACACATAGTACATATGACTAGATTTATTGATGTTTCATGATTTATTCAGGAATATGCAGGGGTGTCTCAAAGGGCATCATACATAAGAAAATGGGGGAAATGGGAAATTGTAGCTTAATGTACCTTTATTGACAAAATATTCATTATAAAATTTTACAAAATATTCTCTACATGTTGACCACTTCTTTTTAAAATGTTGTGATTTTAGTGTATCTAGAGTAAAGTTTTTGTTCCCAGAGTAAAGCTTCTGAAGCTGTGCGATGCAAATAAAATTATTTTATTTATTACAATATTAATGTAAGATGCATTCTTCTGAATGGTCTGGCCCATGGTTGGGATTTAAATTTCACTTGCACCCTGGTGCCTTTCATGTTTGTTTTCAGCAGAGGCTATAGTTTAATCTTCTTCCTCCTTGCCCCACAACAGGAGGTGGCTATTATGAGCTAACATTGAAGCTTCTAAAAACTAGTAGCTCTAAATCTCTTTGTCCATAGGCAGGCTGGCACGCATTCCCCATTTAGGGAAATATACCACTGCTGTGGGCTTTCAAGTCACTGCTGTTCTGCAGGAAATAAATTTTTTCACAAGCACCAGTAGGTGCAATCAGAAAAAATCATCTAGAACTGAGAGGAGCCTGCAAGTAATCCTTTGAATTGGCCTAAGTGCTTCACTTTTGTCCTTCAGAAACAAGCCTGGGGGAGCTCCTTGGAGGAATTTGTTTGCTTAGTGACTTGCCGAAGGTCACCAGGTACTATGACCAGGAAAAGAATGGTTTGTGAGCCATTCTTTTCTGTATAGGGCCATGTCCTTTTGTTACATTCTTAAGAACAGAGTCAATGGTTTGTTTTCAACAAGCTTTGCAAAAAGTCACTCACTCTTCTCGGCCATAGGAAAAATTGTCCTTGCCAGATGAGTTTGTCTGTTTTTAAAGAGTTCTTTAACACGACTGCTGGCCTCTTGGCGTAAGGGCTGAAGGACAGGGTGGTTAGGTGAGGCAACTGGTAGTCTTAAAATGCCTACAGTAATAATTGATAATATTTAGAGCTATTCTTGTTTCACTTATTAAAGTATAGAAGTTACAGAATTTAAAAAAAAAATACATTTTCCTAGATGCAACATCTACTGTAGCTCATTAAGAAAACTTTCTTAGAGGATGTTGTTAGCTACACAATTTCTGTGAGGTCCAGAGACCAAACCTGGGTGCTTTTCAGCTAGAAACAATGGAGCCAGGAGAAGTGACCAACCTGCCTGAGCAACTGGACTGCAGAGAGTCTGCTGCCTGCCCTTCTGAGTCCAGTCTGCTGGAACATGCCCTGCAGAGAGAAGCTGTGCCCCAGCAGGGGAGCAATGCCACCACCTGCAAAAGCCGTGGGGACATGCCTAGGCATGTTCATCTCACACGGGGGTGGCTATGGCAGAAGTCAGGGGCACACAGAGCCTCAACAGCAAGGAAATGTAGGAAGTGCGGCTGGTCACCTTGACTCTCTGGTGTATAGAAGATGTTTCACTGGCAGGGTGGGACATGGAGTGGGTTTGAATTAAGTCATCAGAAGTGACTGCTACAGACACTTCTCAAATTTTTTTGCTCCCAGTGGGGCACACCAAGTCACACAGGAAGCCATGTCCCCTGCTATGGCTGTCCTGTCTTCAAACTATCAGGAGAGCCAATTTTAGAATATGATTAGATGTAGTGTCAACAGGTGATTATCAGATAGAGAAGTGCTGTGCACATGGAATCATTCTTATGTAGTACTGAAAATTGAGTAACTGTAATTAAAAAAAAATTCCGTTTCACCAACTTTGTCCCATAGTATCTTTCAAGTGTGTTGAAGATGACGCACAGTATGTGGCAAGTGTGGTCTGTGCAACCAGTGAGGTCCAGGCTCATATCCCAGGCTCTACTTCTGGCTACCTGATCTAGGGCAGGTGACTGAGCCTCACCAATCTCTGCTGGAGAGGATGCTGGTGCGTATGAGTGCCATGAGCCTTCAGCCCCTCAGCCTCTGTGTGCCTCTTTGACATCAGGGACAACAGGTACCGGCCACTAGGCCACTAGTTATTGTGCTTCTGACCCAAATGCAATGGCGCCATAATCTTTGGATCCATTTTCTCTTGTTTACTTGCACATTTAGCTTCTAAACTGTATTTTATTAGCGTGTTTTTAGGTTATACCATGTTTATTTTGTCTCTCAGTTAGAGCGACCAGATTCCTTCTAAGAGAAGACAGCTGTCACTTATTGTTGCCCTTTGCCCTGTATCTTACCCTGAATTCTAATTCCTAGATCAGAGCTGCCGTGTGGGTTGTGCATCACATCTTGGGGTTGGGGACAGTCACTTTGAATGCCTACGGTGCTCATCATGTACGTAGTAATTATTAAACATATCAATAGAGGTTAGGACACCAACAGATTTTTCTAGAGGACACAGTTCAGCCCATTATAGTCAGGGAGTCTGTAACATTGTAGGTTTATATGGAATAAGACAGATAAATAAACAAACAATAAGTATATAAAGGGTGAGTTATTTTAAGTGCTAAGAAGAAAAAGCCTCAAGACATAGGTACACAGAGTGCGTCAGGATTCTGTGTGAGACGGCCTGGTCAGGGAAGGCCTTTCTGAGGTGCTACTTGAGCAGATAAGCAGCGCAGATGTCTGGGGTAGAACATTCACGCAGAGTGGCAGGCAAGGTGTTGGAGCCAGAACATGCTGGGTGTCTATGAGGAGCTTCCAAGAGGCCCATGAGGTATAAACTTGGAGAGAGAAGGTGGTGAGAACAGGGAGGAAAAATGGGAGATATCCTAGAGGCTTGGCTATAATGGAATATTAGAAACCTCCTGATTGAGATGAGAAACATTCCAGAGTTTTCGACAGAAGAGTGGTGTGTTCTGAGTTGTGTGCTTAGAAGATCACTTTGTCACTGTGGTCAAGAGAACAGAGAGAACCAAGCTGGATGTGGAGGGAGCTGTGAGGGGAAGTGCCGCTGCAGGGCAGGCAGCTGGCAGGTGGTTCAGGCCGTGTGGGGCTCTGTCGACAGTGAATTCCCAGGTTCACTGACCCAGAAGCCCAATGCTCTTGCCTTGGTGGTTCTTGCACCTGGCCCTTTATCACTTGTGGCACCTTCGGGTTAGAGGCTTTGCTCATCCTGTGAATGGGAGTTTGGGGGCCCAGAAGTTATTTTGGGGATTAGCAGCCACTTGTTGCCATAGACCAGACTTTTCCTTAGCATATTTCCCTCTAAAACTCACTGGAGCTCTTCTTCCTCTTTCTTTGTCCTCCTCTTTCCTTCTCTTCCTTTCTCATCTTGATCAGTTTATTCCTAAGACTTCAGAGAAGGTAGAGCAATGCAGGCGCCCCCAGGGGGGAAACTGCAGTATCCTCTCTGCAGTGACCCTTCCGAAGCTTGTTTTCTCTTGTTCACTTGCACATTTCTCTTCTTCTTTGCAAAGAAGAGAATTACAAAGAAGTAAAGGGAGAAAACTAGAAGAAAACTTGAGGTGTGAGTAAAGTCAGAGGTGTCACTGTGACATAACGAGGCGCCTATATGTATATATGCATCATTCACACACCTACCCCAGTTCTCCCCACCAAGCGTGTCTGGGGGTAGTGACACCCAAGAGCAGTGAACACCCTCAGAATCCAGCTCTTGGCTTCTAAATAATATTTTCCACTAAGAGGAAGCAGAGCTCTTAGTGGAAAATGGCATTTAGAAACCAGTTGCTAAGTACAAGCAGAAGAAGTTCAGTCTGTGCTAAAACCTGTTGGAGCTAGAAAGCAAGACTGGCTGATGACCTGTAGAAGACTGAAACTGGACCCCCACCTTTCACCATTAACTAAGATAGACTTTCACTAGATAAAAGATTTAAACTTAAGACATGAAACTATAAAAATATTAGAAGAAAGTGCAGGGAAAACTCTTGAAGGAATTGGTCTGGGTGAATATGAGGAGGACTCCCCAGGCAATTGAAGCAGTACCAAAAATACAGTACTGGGATGTGATCAAACTAAAAAGCTTCTGCCCAGCCAAGAACATAATAAGTACAGCAAGTAGACAGCCCTCAGAATGGGAGAAAATATTTGCAGTCTATACCTTCGACTAAGGTTTAATAACCAGAATCCACAGAGAACTCAAACATATTAGCAAGAAAAGAACAAGTGATCCCATCTCAGAGTGGGCCAAGGACCTGAAGAGAAACTTCTCTAAAGAAGATAGGTGCACGGCCTTCAGACACATGAAAAACATGACACATGCTCATCATCCTTAATCATCAGAGAAATGCAAATCAAAACTACTTTGAGATATCACCTAACTCCAGTAAGATTAGCCCACATCACAAAATCCCAAGACCAGAGATGTTGGCATAGATGTGGAGAAAAGGGCACACTTCTACACTGCTGGTGGGAATGCACACTAATACGTTCCTTTTGGAAGGAGGTTTGGAGAATACTCAGAGATCTAAAAATAGACCTGCCATTTGATCTGATTCTATAATTCCTTTACTAGGTCTATACCCAGAAGACCAAAAATCACAATATAACAAAGACATCTGTACCAGAATGTTTATTGCAGCCCAATTCATAATTGCTAAGTCATGGAAGAAATCCAAGTGCCCATCAACCCATAAATGGATTAATAAACTATGGTACATATATACCATGGAATATTATGCAGCCTTAAAGAAAGATGGAGACTTTACCTCTTTCATGTTTACATGGATGAAACTGGAACATATTCTTCTTGGCAAAGTATCCCAGGAATGGAAGAAAAAGTATCCAATGTACTCAGCCCTATGAAGCTAATTTATAGCTTTCTTTTCTTTTTTTTTTTTTTTTAAGTAAATAAATGTTTAATTTGATAAATTTCAAGATATATATATAGATGTGTGCATTCATCACCATCATTAAGATAATTAGCTTATCTGTCACCCACAGCAGTGTCTCTTAAATGTCTCTTATTATTGGGTAAATGAGATGAAAGCTATGCTGATTTGTAGAATGTACACACTCCAATTTGTACAAATAATCAACACACTGAAATGGGCATAAATGTATTTGTGATCTATGTATGAAAGACTTAATAAAAAAAAAAAAAGAAAGAAAGAAATGGCTGAATTATTTTCCAGTGTATCTGTACCATTTCTCATGGCCATCAGCAGTATCTGATAGTTCCAGTGGCTCTGTGTCGTCACTAACATTTCATGTTACCACTGTCTTCACTTTTTGCCATTCCAGTTGTCTGTTGTGCACATCATTATGGTTTTAATGTGTGCTGACCTAATGACAAATGCTCCTAAGCATCTTCCCATGTGCTTATTCCTCACCTGAACATCTTCTTTGGTAAACTGCCTTTTCCAATCTTTTGCCGTTTAAACTATTATGTCATTCATTTTCTTATTTGTTAAGTTTTGAGAGGTCTTCCTACATTTTGGATACTTTTTCATTATTAGCTGTGTTTTCTGCAGGCAATTTTTCCAGTTTGTGGCTTATCTTTTCTTTCTCTTAATAGTGCCTTTTGAAGAGCAAAGGTTCTTAACTTTAATAAGGTCCAGTTTATCTATTCATTTAATTACAAATTTTGCTTTGACATATCTAACAAATCTTTGCCTAGTCACAAAGATTTTCACCTATGTTTTCTTCAAGAAGTTTTATAGTTTTAGTTCTTACATTGAGATGTATGATCCTTTTTGCTCATTGTTTGGAGTATGAATTGAAGTCCAGGGTTTTTTTTTTTGTTTGTTTGTTTGTTTGTTTTTTATTAAATCATAGCTGTGTACATTAATGCGATTATGGGGCACCATACACTGGTTTTATAGACTATTTGACACATTTTCATCACACTGGTTAACATAGCCTTTCTGGCATTTTCTTAGTTATTGTGTTAAGACATTTACATTCTACATTTACTAAATTTCATGTATACCCTTGTAAGATGCACTGGAGGTGTAATCCCACCAAGCACCCTCCCTCTGCCCACCTCCCACTTCCCTCCCCTCCCTTTCCCCCTTCCCCCTATTCTTGGGTTATAACTGGGATATAGCTTTCACGTGAAAGCCATAAATTAGTTTCATAGTAGGGCTGAGTACATTGGATACTTTTTCTTCCATTCTTTTTTTTTTTTTTATTATAGATAAAAATATGCATTAAGATACTTTCCTAAGAAGAATATGTTCTAGCTCCATCCATGTAAACATGAAAGAGGTAAAGTCTCCATCTTTCTTTAAGGCTGCATAATAATTTATAGCTTTCATATGAAGGCTATAACCCAACTATAGCATAAGAATATGGGGAAAGGGCCAAGGGAGGGGAGGGGAGGGGGGAGGTTGGGGTGGAGGGAGGGTAATTGGTGGGGCCACACCTACGGTGCATCTTAGAATGGGTACAGGCAAAACTTACTAAATGCAGAATTCAAATGTCTTCATACAATAACTAAGAAAATGCCAGGAAGGTTATGTTAACCAGTTTGATGAAAATATTTCAGATTGTATATGAAACCAGCACATTGTGCCCCTTGACTGCACTAATGCACACAGCTATGATTTAATAATAATAATAATAAAAAAAAAGCAAGAAAGTGCTCAGGTTGTGTGGCTAAGGAAAAGGACTCTGAAGCAGCTTGGCTGGGCTCCCTCTGGTCAGATGGGGCATAATTTGAATATAAGAATAAATGATGTTGCTATCAGTGGATGTTAACCCAATGCCCAGTGAGTAAAATAGAAAATGTGAGTCCACATGCATGCAAATATACTGGAGATTTGATGGTGTATGGTATGTGGTTCCAGTGATACCCCTGAGAATACTAAGTATAACAGTAATAAAAATAACATTACAGTGGAGAAGCCTGGCAGACCCCACCTTACTCGAGATCAGTGTTAACATCGTCAGTAATGGGGGTGTGTCAAAATGTTTAGCCACCAGACAGGAAGTGTGAGAAACCCCTGGCGTCAGACAAACAGGCAAACCCAAATCTAACCCCAAGGAAAGACAAGGAAAACTCAAGCAGAGGGACATCCCACAAGCGCCAAGGTCAGGAAAATCCAGGAATGACTGAAGAACCAATCTAGAATGAAGGAGACGTGAGAACTTGGTGTCAGCTGCTTCTGAGGGGAGCAGGCATCCTTTTGTTATAACGGGCATTAGCAAGACTCCTGGCAAAATTTCAACGAAGCCTGAGGATTAGATGTTAGCAATCTAACATTACTGACTTTCTGATTTTATGATTATATTGTGGTTATGTAGGAAAATATCCTTGTCTGTAGGAAATATCCACTGAAGTATTCAGAGGCCAAGGAGAATCAGGTCAGCAGCTCCCAGATGGTTTGGGGCAGAGGGAGGGTCTTTGTGCTATGTTTGCACCATTTCTGCTGCTCTGTGATTGTTTAACAAGAATTCACAGAAAGCATTGATTTTGATTCATGAGTTAGGGAGAGAGTTATAGGTGCAGTGGCTAACTTTTCAGCCTGTTCTTGAGGTTAGTGTCCCTACTGTTACTGAATTCACTCACGTGTGTATGAGTTTGGGGATCTTAAGACACCCCAGGCTGCTTGTGCCTGATGCACGTGGGATGTGAATGAGTCTGAGGCGATACATACCTTCCATGGAGAGAAGGCAACAGTGTGGGAAAACAAGAACAAAATTAAACCCAAATCAAACAAGACAAAGTCAAGTCTTACTCTGGTGTACTGGCATTTATAGCTGAGTGAATGTGACAGAGCTGTGCTCCTTAAAGCTTTTCAAAAGTTTAAGCAGTTTCGGTAAAGCCATTCAGGTTAGACAGTGTGGTGCTGCTCTTTCTCCTCTGTGCTTCTTGGCAGAGATTGTGGTCATGTTTTCTAAGTATATTCACTGCCTTGAAGGCAAGGCTAGAGCTGCATGTGTATGGGGGGAGAAAAATGGAAGTGCAAGAAGAAAGGGGAAAAATCACGTTTCTTTGGTTTTATTTCCTTCCAATAAATCCCATGAGTGAATAATTGCATTCAAAAAGTTTGTTTCGTTGTTTTTAAAACTAGAGTCCAGGTCTTTTACTTCTGCGCCCTGTCCCCCTCCCAGGGTAATAATATCTGTAACCCCATCTTTGCCAGCAAGCTTGCTCCAAGCAGATGGGGCTCCAGTTTTATTCCTTGTTAAGGCTGTAATTTTTTTTATGGCTAATTCTTTTTCACTTTGTGGTTGAAAAGAAATCATGTTTTTCAGCCGTGAAGGCCTCAAATCATGATACTCGCAGCTGGAGTGTTTTGCAGGCTTTGGGCAGGGCAGGGGCTGTCTCCTAGAAGTGCTGTATTTCCTTTCTTCTCTGCAGAATCTCTGCTTGCAGCAGGGCAGGGCAGGATTAGGCAAGGCGAGGCAGGTTCCGGAATGCAGCGTTTGAAGAGGCATCCCTTTCCGAGCTGTGCAAGTGCGAGGCAGGCACCTGAGGGTCAGCTCCTCTTCACATGTGTCCTGGGCACAGTGAATGCCGCCCTCTAGTCACCCTGCAGCCTTGGCAATTATCACCTATTTCCCATTTTACATCAGGAAGGAACTGGTAGATGCTAATGCTCCAACTTTTTCCTACATGTTCCCCAATATCAAACTTCTTTTGATAAGTAACATTTCCAGGGTACAAGCATCAACAGGTCAAAATTTCTTAGAAGGGCTCTGATTTCTTAGGGTTCAAACCTGTGCTAGTTCTTCCCTCACAATAATATATGCACAGCACAGCCGCCTTCTGTGACCTACAGAAGCACATTTCATTTAACCTGAGGTTTCTTATTTGATACTCCATTTTCTTTTCTTTGGACATCCATCCACAATCTTAATTATGTCCAGAAAAGTTGCAAATACTGGGATGATGAGTTTATAGTCTTCTTAAGAAGATGAATTTATTTGGGCTCTAATGGCTGAAGTTAGTTGGGCAAGTGCCTGGGGACAGCCACCTGGCCATTTGAGTAGGCATTTGAGAGTAAGTTTCTGTGCTCCTAGAAATCGTCCCTGCCAGGATCTACTACTATTCTAGAGTAATAAATACATCCTCTTTGAGGATAAGATATGGAAATGGAAATAGAATAGTTGTAGTGAGTTATTGTAATGTTAAAATATGAATACTTTTTCATTAACCCATTTTGAATAATGATTAAAAAACCCCAATAGCTGGAATCGTTAGCGTTCCTATGACCATTCCTCCATGAAGTACTCATCTCTCAAACATGCTTGGAGAATGATCTTCCTGCCTTTCTTTCCCCTGCAGCTTTACTGGACAGCTCAGGTTGTTTGAAAGGCATTCTGTTCTACTGGGACAAAGTCAAATTTGATAAGTGTGTTTCATTCTCACTGCGCACAATATAACTTACTTTCCACAAAGAGAATCCAGGTGTGGCTACTGCCTATACCTTGGATAATACAAATCACAGCCCTCTCCCTTACATTTGGGAGCATTCTGGAGCTTCCAGATGCCTTCTATAGTATCTATAGGCTCCAAATATGATAATATACAATTATGAATCACAGAGGCATTTTTGTAATGAAAATTGAGGTTAAGAAAGCTGCGTGCTTTTTCCCAAGGCTATGCATAACAAAGGACGCGTTCCTTCCTGCTCTGAATTTTGTAGGCTTTCTCTGCCAGCTCACTGCGTGCTAGTGGAAGTCAGCGCTGGGTTAGGAGTTTGGGCAGCATGGCAGTTGACCCCAAGATGGGTGGAGAGCCCGCCCCTACCTGTCCCTGCATGGTAGTAAATAGCATGTAATAATTAGCTTTCTGGACACAGACCATAATCTGACCTCTTCTTGATGGCTTAGGGTTAATATTATGTATACTAATTATTAATTAAATAATATTCTCAACTGTGCTCATCATGGCCCTCTAATTCTTAAGACTGTTTTTGTACTCTGCATGAAGATCTTCATTTTATGATCAAAGAAAGAAGCTGAGATTCAGAGAGGGTAAGTGGCTTGTGGTTACGCCCAGAACAACAAATTAGCATCAGAACTAAAGCATCTGATGCCTGTTAGCGGCTCTGTTCTTACAGTCTTGGCCTTGGGGTCTGTGGCAGGGTGCATGGCCACAGGGAGGCTGTGTTGGGTCATGCCTACTCTGCACCACTTCCCTTTTTATCCCCGCATTCCTTCCTTGCAGGCTACCAGTGGTATTTGTGTAGCAATGTCCCTATTTATCTCAGCTTTTTCCTATTTTGTTTGTTTTCATCCATTAGGACCTTATACCGGAGATAACCAAGATGATTTAGAATGATAAGTGAGGTAAGAGAGAGTGGACTCTGAGCTGAGTACTAACCAGCCTGGCAGTAAAGCCCACACGCTCTCTGACCTCCTCGGTCATTCCTGAGAGGCCGTTTAGATCTAACTCCTGGTTCTGGGCTGTGTTCTAGGTCCGAGGCATTTGTTGATGCTTGCTTCCAGTTAAGTGATAGCAGCCCCATGTGCCTGTGCACATGCACCGTGTGTGTGTGTGTGTGTGTGTGTGTGTGTGTGTGTGTGTGTGTGTGTGTGTGTTTACAAGCGCGCATGCATGTTAGGTATGCATTTGTAAGTAACTGGTTATGGAGCTAACATTAGTTTGGAATATGACACATAAAAATTCAAGGATGGTTTTAAAATTTGTATTTTACCTACAACATCCTTACCCTCAGTTAGAAGAAATACATCTTTTTCTCTGGGGATTCCTTAATACTTTTAGTGACTCTTACTAGGCCTATGAGACCCTAGCCTAGCAGAAAGGAAGAGACATTTGGGAAAGGAAGGAAAGAGATGAAAGCGAGAAGGAAACAGGAAATGGAGGCAAATTTCCATGTTGGGAGGCTTCAGGCACCAGAGCCCACTTCAGAGCCCACCTGATTGCAGCTGTTCCTTTGTGACCTAATTTTGCTTCTAGGTTTTCTTTCTTATGTCTTCCGCATCCCATTTTCTTGTACAACAGAGTTTTTCTGTAAAGAGATTTTCTAATACCAGCTTTCACAAAGCCCCTCAGTTTTAAAAGTTTATATAATTTTCCAGTCCTAGTGCTTAACTTGTTAATCATTTGTTTTCATTCGATTTCACCCTCTAGGTTGCACTCAAAGTCTTTGTTGATGGATGAGGCTGGATAGTTCCTAAGAAACAGAAAATGCCATTTGTTTTGTCCTCACTGATTGATTTTCTCAATGGCTCATGAGTGTACTTTATACACAGCTCAGTGGCACTAATCTTGTTTTGTTGTTGTCCTCAAAACTGCTTCAACAACAAGCTACTACTTTGTCTTTGATTCCTAAGTCGGCATTGATGATACACCATGCACCTGTGTTGTCATCTGAGTCAAAAGCACACTGTGCACCGTGCAGTGGTGCCTTACAAACCTGGGAGGAGGGAAGTAGGAAAGTCTGACCACAACCGAGAAATCAGGGAGGTGACGGTTATGTTAATCAGCTTGATATAACAAATTAGCACACTGTACCCATAAATGTATACAGTTATGATTTAATAAAAAAGAAATAAATTTTAAAAAATAAAAATCATTATTGGAGGGGGAAAAAAAGTGCTTAAGACTTCACCATGCTTGTTTTCAAGTTCTTGGTAGGTTTCTTTTTCCTCTTGTACTTAAAATGTTTGGTAAGTGAATTTAAGGTCAGATGGGGACAGCTCAGACTCTCGGCAGCACCCTCACAGTCCAGTGGATGCTTTTGTCACAGGGGCCCAAGTGCATGTCTTTCGGGGCAGTGCAGGGAACTTTGCCGTGGGGATTTGGTTTAAATTCATGCTTAGCTAATCTCCTAATTTTATTTTTTGAGGCTAAAATCTTCACAAACATAACACTGCTGAGACTGGACAGAAAGTATTTTTTTTTTTTTTTTTTTTTTTTTTTGCTGATAGGCTCTTAATCTTCATTGGCCTAAGCCAAAGTGAGCTTCCTGAGGGCTATACTTTTGTGTATAATATCTACTGCAGTGTTACAAAGCGTGGTTTGTACACAGAATCTGACTGTGTAGAAAGTAATGTGCAAAGTGATTAAAAATAATTTTATGTGTGCTTTAAAATGTACAATAGAATTTGTGTGTTTGGATTTTCTTGTAAGTATCTATTGTTTGTGCTTAGAGGAGGCTTCAGTTAAAATGTCCAGGCTCTAAGCAAAATCTCGTGGGCATTTCCCTACTGTCCTCGGGGCAGGGTTTCTCCACCTCAGCACTAGTGGCACTTGCTATCAAATGGCTCTTAGTAGAGGGGCTTCCCTGCACACTGTGACACATTTAGCAGCATCCCTGGCTCGACCCAGTAGATGCTGGTCCTCCTTCCTCCTCAGCCCCGGTGTGACAATGAGAAACGTCTCCAGATCTAGTGTCTTGTGGGAATGCAGGACTGCCAGAGTTAGCAAATCATCACCCAAAGCGTCAAGTTAAATTTGGATTTCAGATAAACTACACCTGTTTTTTATTGTGGTAAAATATACATAAGATTTACCACTTTAGCCATTTTTAAGTATGTAGTCAGTGATGTTAAGTATCTTTATATTGTCACACAAACATCACCACCCATCTCCAGAGCTTTCTCTCTTTCCCAAACTAAAGACTCTGTACCCTTTGAACACTGACTTCTCCTTCTCCCCTGCCCTAGCCCCTGGCAACCACCATTCTACTTTCTGTCTTTATGCATTCCACTATTCTAGGTACCTTGTATAAGTGGGGTCATGCAGTATTTGTCCTTTTGTGTCTGGCTTCTTTCAATTATTTCATCATGTGCTCAAGAGTCATGCAAGTTATAACATATGTCAGGATTTTTTTCCTTTTTAAAGCTGAATAACATTATATTGTATGGATGGACTATATCTTCTTTATCCATTCATCTATACATGGACATGAAGGTTGCTATTGTGAACATGCTTCTAGGAACATTGGTGCATGTGAATAATCTTTAGTATAAACATGTTCCATGCAAATTTGGCACATACTTACACTGAAAAACAATTCTTTGTTTTTCTGATATTCAATTTATTTATTTATTTATTTATTTATTTATTTATTTATTTATTTGAGATAGAGTCTCAAGCTGCCACCCTGGGTAGAGTGTTGTGGTATCATAGCTCACAGCAACCTCCAACTCTTGGGCTCCAGTGACTCTCTTGCCTCAGCCTCCCAAGTAGCTTGGACTACAAGTGCCCACCACAACGCCTGGCTATTTTATGGTTGCAGTTGTCACTGTTTCTTAGCAGACCTGGGCCAGGTTCAAACCCACCACCCTAGATCTATGGGGACTGGCACCCTTACCAACTGAGCTACGGGCACCACCTTGATGTTTAATTTAACTGGGCATCCTGTATTTTGTTTTATTGCATAATGCTACTAGGTTGAAAAACACTGCCCTGGGGCTGCTTTCTTTTCTTGCGCTCTAGCTCAGGACTCCAAGGACAGCAGTCAGACCTCCCCGTGAAAGCAACATGGGACTTCTAAAACTTCTGCCCAGTGAAGTGCATGGGAAACTATATGGGCGCTATATCATCTGCATACCCTAAATTTTGTCAGCCAACAAAGTGTGGGAATGGTGATGGAGATATGGACCTTTTCTCTTGATCTGGTTCTCCCCAACCTTATTCTGGTAAATTGATGCTTATTAAGGTTTCTGTAGAGAAAATAGTGCAGAAAAACCTCTGTAAGTTGACCACCCAAGGGACTGTAACAAACTGGTCAACATATGGAGGTGGTAAACATAAGGAACTAGGCCTATGTACCGATATGTACATGTGGTGCATGTCTGGTCTATGAACATTAGGTTGACTCGAGGTGGTCAGTATAGGGAGGTGGTCAGCTATGGAGGGCCTACTGTACATGTATTATGATTGGGTTCTTCAAAAAGTCAACTTTAAGAAACAAGTTGGATCCTCACTATTTGTTCCTATTTCAAATTATTTCTCTTTCCCCTTTTCATGTCCCTTACCTCTATCCAGCTTTACTAAGATCTGCTTGACAAATAAAAATGGCATATATTTACAGTATACGGTATGAAGATTTGACCTACGTATATGTTGTGAAATGATTAGGACAGTCCAACTAACATACCATCAGCTCACCTAGTTACCTTTTTATTTATCTGTCTATTTTGGTGTGGCAAGAACACTTGAGATCTACTCTCTTGACAAATTTTATATATGTGACACACATTTTTAACTGCAGTCACCATCCTGACAGGTCTCCAGAATTCATTCATCCTGCATAACTTCATATCCTTTGACCAACATCCTCTGTTTTGTTTTACCCCTATTCAGAGAAATCAGCTAATATGTAATTTCTACATGATTGAGCACAGTCCAATGCAGCCATCTGGGACTTTTTCTCTGGGGCATGAGGACTCACCACTTTGGACAAGTCACTTACGTTGAGCCTTAGTCTCTTCATCTGTGACAAAGGAATGGCACAAATGCATTTCCCATGGGGTCACCATGAAGGGTAATGGAAATGATTCAGGGACAGAACCTACTATGGGACCTTCAGCACACAGCAAGAGTGCAAACAGTCTCAAGTATGGAGCTGCTGTGTGGTTTTGATGGCACAAGGAGGACACTAGCCACTTACCAAGTGCTTACTGTGTCTCAGGTCCTAGTTAAAGCTTTATTGCATTTAGCTCTCACACTGAGCCCACAAAGATTTTCCTTGCACTATTCTTTTTCACAGATGAAGAATATGAGGCACAGAGAAGGTAAATTCACCTGTGGGTGCACCTGGAGAGTGGTAGTGTGGGGCTTGGCATCAGAGCATCCTGATTCCAGGGTGAATAGTTGTCCTAACCAAGGAGCTGTGCTGCTGCCTATGGGATTGTGGTCTGGATGGAGCACATGGTGTACAAGTGACATGTTTGGGGACCACTGAGGCAGAAGGGTGATACCTGCTCAACCCTTCATGTTATCCAGGGTAAACCTGGAGGGCCAGAAAGGGACATATCCCAGTGATCACATCCTCCCTTCCAGGTTCCAGGTGAGGTGACTTCACAGTCCCTCAAGCCTCCAAGCCCAGCCCCCCCAGGGTAGGTGCTCCCCGATGTGCTCTGCCCCCCTTAGAAAACTCAACCCAGTACATCTAGATGGTATCCAGAACTCAAAGCCACAAACTGGCCGCTTGAGAAAGTATAAAATTATTTTTAAAGCCAAATGGTTTTGACATACCTGTACTGACTCAAACAAGAAGTCAGTCATTTACCCTGAGCTCACCTGCTGGGTGATAAAAATGTTAGACTTTGGCTCCCCAGGCTTCTGTCCACTTGTCCTCCTGCATACTCCCTTTCAATTTTACCCATCCATCAGGGGTATAAAAGTGATGATAGTTTAAATTTTTGTTTCATAAACTGGCTTTCTCTCTCTCTCTCTCTTTTTTTTTTCCTGTAATGTTTTACCTTGAGGCCTAGAAAGGAATAGTCACCAATTGCTGTAGACAAATATCGCCTCACCTGGTGTGGATTTCTTCCCTGAAAGTCCTCTCGCAAATGCTTACACATTTTCAGAGTTGCCCTGGGATGATATTTTTTAGGGCTGATGCTCAAGAAAGTGTCTCTGCTGGGACCTGGTTTTTCTCTGTATGTGTTTTCAGTGTTACATCACTCAGAGAAGATGTTGAAGTTAGCTCTGTGGTTTTCAAGATTCTCCTATTATGACTTTGAAAATGGTGTCAGAATGGTGACAACCAGAGCAGCCTGAGAACCAGACACAAGAATGTGCTTCTGAATAGCTTCACCGTTCAGGGCTGGAGCATTGTTTTCATCCAGAGGAGGTGTGATGGACATGGTGGGGCTCAGGCCCCTGGGCTGGCTTTCTGAAGTTTCTGCAACACAGCATTCATTCTTCCTCATTTGATAAGTCCTGCTGCGTTCCTTTACTTTTTCTCTTGTATAATGAGCTTAAGGGTCACTTATTTCAATGTCTCCTTATTTTCCCTTAAAGCTCAGTCATGACTGAATCACCAAATTTAAAGAGCTTGTCATATAAATACATTTAAAGTGAAAAAGATGAACTTTTCCCCCAGTGAGTGAAAGCAGCAGTCAATTAAAGGCAAGCACCCTGGAAAAGAAAGCATGCTCCCTCTGCCTAGTCCCATCTGTTCTTGGGAGGACAGTCCACATGCATTGCTTGTGGACCCTTTGTGGCTGAGCACGTAGAGCTCATACAAAGGAGGCTGTGTATTTGTTCACCACATTGGGACCAGGAGGCGAATGCACTTTTTTGTCAAAGAAGACGCGTGTGAGTACCATAGTTACGAGACAGAAATATTTCTGCTGGAAGATCTGTTGAATCCTTTGTGTGATGTTCAGCAGAGTTTGTGGGGGGTGCATGTGAATATATCTGCACAGGTGAAATGAGGATAATGTGATCATGTGAACAGTCCCAGGGAAGAAAAGAGCCGGTGATGTTGCGGATTCTAATTCCTCTTATAGAGATGTGCATGAGGATGTTCCTGGCCATTCTGAAGAGCAAAATGGCCTCTTCTGTTGATGCAACATAAAGAAATTTGAAAAAGTTTTGGGTTTTTTTTTTTTCTAATTATTTTCTTGCTTCAATTATTGACCTAGCATCCATCATTTTGGTGTTTGTCTTATGGACAAAGTGAGGCTAGACAGCATTACTGGTGGCAAGGTTATTGCTAGCACTTTGAGGCTCATCTTCATGATGCTATTCAGGGACTTTATAATTTATCCTGAAATTCTACCTCCTTTCCCATCTTCCCCCCTGTTGAAGCAGAAGAGCACATAGTTAAGAACATGGGCCTCAGCCTGACTGTGGGACCAGATCCTAGCCCACTACTTGCCTGATCTTAAAAAGCCATATTCCGCTCTGTCCTTAGTTTCTTCACCTGAAAAATGGTGAGCAGGGAAATCCCAACTGTGTGGTAAAGTTGTGCATTGAGGAAAATCTTTAGAGCCACTAGGGCAGTCATCTGAAGCTAGAAGTTATTGCCAAGCATTCCTTTATACTAGAGAGAATGACATTACATCTGAATGGTTGCTGCCAGGGTTATTGCCCAAAGGCCGTGGTCACAGAGGTGGTGGGACAAGATGACCTCTGAGGTTCCCTCCACCAGTGAGATAATACATGCAAAGTGCCTCCTGTTAAAATTATGTTTCCCCCAAAGATGTGTCCAAATCCTAACCTATGGTAGCTGTGAGTGTGACCTTTGTTGGAAACAGGGTCTTCTCAGATTTAAGGATCTTAGCATATGATCATTCTGAAGTTGGGCTAATGTTCTTTGATGAGAAAAGAGAGGAAGATTTGAGACACAGACACACAGTGAAGGGTGACTTGTGAAGATGGAGGCACAGATTGGAGTGATGAATCTGTAAGGCAAGAAATTCTAAGGATTACCTTAGAATTAGCAGCTAAAAGAGAAGTATAAAATGGATGGTCTCACATGGACTCCCGAAGGACTGTATCCTACTTTGGATTTGTGGCTGCTTGGACTATGGGAGAGTAATTTTCTGTTGTTTTAAAACACCCCGTTTGTGGTATTTTGTTATAGCAGCCTTGGGTGGCTAATACCTCTCTGACCTAGACCACTGACTATTATGACTGCCACTAAGTAGCAGCTCTGGACTACGTGTTCCTTCAGAGAATTCATTATTCACCTTCAAGAATCTTCTCAACCCAAGATTGTTGTTGTCAGTTAACTTACTAAAAATCAACTCAATGAAACTCTTCTATTTTATTGTTGCTGTCAGTTAACTTACTAAAAATCAATGCACTGGAACTCTTCTATTCAACCTGTTTGTGGATAGTTTTAAGAGAGCAGGAAGCTTATTTTGGAATAATCAAATTAATACCTTTGGGATCAATAGGTCAGTAATCCAAACCCATATCAAAATAAGTTTACATTAAAAAAGCACTCATGTGTTTTCCACATGAAGCATCAAATATGAAATTCAGGATTCAAGTATTACAACACCTGTGACAAACAGGAACAAAGGCTCTTACTAGAAGTCTATGTTAACTACACATTCCTTCACCACAACAGCTTGCTGTACTCAGGACCCAGGATAGCTGGGTATTGTGATTCACTATTTTCATAAACTTGATGATCAGGCCAAGGCTGTCCTATCTGTACTTGATTTAGTACAGAGAGATACAAGAGATTATATCTGACTACTACAAGAAACTCTATGCCCAGAAATTTGACAATGTGGAAGAAATGGACCAATACCTAGAATCACACCATTTCCCTAGACTTAACCAAGCAGAAATAAATCTCTTGAACAGACCGATACTAAGCACTGAGATAGAAGAAACAATTAAAAAAAAAAAATCTTCCACAAAAAAAAATGCCCTAGACCAGACAACTTCACACCAGAATTCTATGAAACCTTCAAAATAGAGCTTGTATCCATACTGCAGAAAGTATTCCAAAACATTGAGAAGAGGGTGGTGCCTGTGGCTCAAGGAGTAACGTGCTGGCCCCATATACTGGGGGTGGTGGATTCGAGCCTGACCCCGGCCAAAACTGCAAAACAAACAAAAAAAAAACATTAAGAAGGAAGTAATCTTCCCCAACATGTTCTATGAAGCAAGTACTACCCTGATACAAAAACCAGGAAAATATTCAGTTGGGAACTGGGAGAACTAAAGACCAATTTCATTAATGAATATGGATGCAAAAATACTCGACAAAAATCTTAGCCAATAGATTGCAGCTACACATTAAAAAAAATTATACATCACAATCAAGTAGGGTTCATCCCAGGGATGCAAGGCTGGTTTATTATACACAAATTTATAAATGTAATTTGCCATTATCAATAGAAGCAAAAACAAAGACTGTATGCTCCTCTCAATAGATGCAGAAAAAGCATTTGATAAAATTCAGCATCCTTTTCTAACAAGAACACTTAAGAATATAGGCATAGTTTCCTTTTCTTTTCTTTGTCTTTCTTTCTTTCTTTCTTTCTTTCTTTTTTTTTTTTTTTTGAGACAGTGTCACTATGTCACCTTCAGTAGAGTGCCGTGATGTTACAGTTCACAGAAACCTCAAACTCTTGGACTTAAGCAATTCTCTTGCCTCCCAAGTAACTGAGACTATAGGCATCTGCCACAATGCCCAACTATTTTTTGATTGTTATTGTCATTGTTGTTTAGTAGGTCCAGGCTGGGTTCAAACCCACCATCCTTGGTGTATATGGCTGTTGCCCCAACCACTGAGCTATGGGCGCTGAGCCAGTTGGAACATTTCTTAAACCAATAGAAGCAATCTACAACAGACACACAGCTAACATCATACTAAATAAACTAAAACGGAAAGCTTTCTGCTTAGAACTGGAACCAGACAAGGATGTGCTCTATCACCACTACTATTCAACACAGTGCTAGAAGTTCTAGCCAATGCAATTAGGCAAGAAAAGGATATAAAGGGCATCCTTATAGAGTCAGAGGAGGTCAAACTCTTTCTCTTTGCTGATGATAAGATCTTATATGTAGAGAACTCCAGAGACTCAACCACAAGACTCCTGAAAGTTATCAGGTACTACAGTAATGTCTCAGAGTACAAAATCGATGTCAATAAATCAATAGCCTTTGTTTATGCCTATAACAGTCAAGTTGAGCTACTAACCAGAGACACATGCTGGACCACCTCAGGAAGGGCCTTTATTGAGCAGACTCATGTTTCTCCTAACACCTATGACTGGCTTCCCTGTCACTGTCCCATCACAGTGTGCTGCCCCAGGACACTGCTGTTTCCAGGCAATGTCATCCTTTGCAGTCCCAGGGTGGGATCCCTACTGATTTCTCAGACCCAGGAACTCCTCGCAGCAGGTCTCATGTGGGCCTGTATCTAGCCACCGTCCAACGTGGGCATGTACTCTGGGTTGGGGCACCCAATATTCCATACTTGTGTTTGTTCAATTAAAGAAAGCACCTAAGGAAAGGGTCCCCCAATACAGAAAAATGTGCAGTGTGAAACTTGAGCCCTGTCCTCAGATGCTGAAACTGGAGAGAACAGCATGTACATAGGTAGGCCTAACATGATGTTCAGCAAATGTTCCACACAGTGCTTCCCACAAGCACTCTTGTCTCACAGGGAGGAAAGGACATAGAGTCATGTAAAGGGTGGTGACATCAGGAGATGATTGCCTTACGTCCCCTGAACAAGCGTCCCCCACATGCAAACCTTTCACAGAGCTGAACTGAGTAACCTCATTGTTCTTTTCATCCTTCCTCTCCTGGTCTCCTCCCTAACTCCTGACAAAATATGGAAATCCCATCTCCAAGTAGTCTTGATCACAATACACAGTCTCTCGGCCAAAAAAATGTATTTTTAACCCCAAGACTTCGAAAATGGCTCAAATCATTAATGCTGTCGTTCTATTAGTCTGCCACTGTGTTGTTATTTTTCCCAGGCTTAATGAGGCCTTGCGGCATGGAACTGCCTCAGAGCATACTGCCAGCTCCAAGAAAAGACGAGCCTGCTCTTAAAATGTGCAAGTCATCAACCCTTCTTGGAAAACACTATGGGGAAGGTGATCAGGACAAGTGAACACATGACTTTTGCAGACCATTGTTGCCTAATTGGGGTCATGAAGCTCAGTGTGACTCCAGCAGTTTGGGGAGGCTTAAGAACCAGATGGGGGAAGAGAAATGAATAAAGGGTAATCCTAAATTACTCTTGAAAGTGGCAAGAAAAAGTTGTTTGAAAAAGAGACACTCTCATCATGTCTTATTTTCCCTTGGAAAAAAAGATACATTTATTATTTCCCCCAGATCTTGTTGTATTGAAGAGGCATTTGGTGAGGGAGTACAGGGGCTGCTCATTCCTGACTGCTAATACGGCACTAAGAGCCTGGGTTGGTGGCAAAGGGGGCCAGGCTGCCAGCTGCAGGCAGTGTACAAGGTGATGGCATTAGGTCTGGACATGAAGCCCAGAGTGAGAGGTGGCCCACAAACATTTAGAACAGCAGTTCTCAACCTGTGGGTCATGACTGTATTAAAGGGACTGTACAGGAACTGTATTAAAGGGTTGCAGCGTTAGGAAGGTTGAGAACCACTGCTCTAGAACCTGGTACAGACTAGGGAATTTGACATCAACCAGGCTGTCATTAACATCACTGAAAAAGAAGAACTTTTTTTAAAATTCTAAATAGGGAGTTTTAAAAAACAATTTGACAAAATGTTCCCATTATTATTTTTCTTTGTTTTTTGAATTGGAAGGACCTTGGAGATCATGTGATTTAACCCTTTCGTTTTACAGATAAAAGATAAAAAGGGCAGAGAAGGTCCGTGGCAGCTCAGGGCTGCAGTCAGAGGTCACAGGGAGACCATGTCTCAGACAGATCAACTGGCTTCTGCTCCAGAGAACAGAAGATCAATGTTTGTCCCACAAATGATATTAGAACTAATAGAATGATAGGAGTAGTATATATAGTAATATCCACAGTTACCATTTATTTATTACCTGTTGAACTAGCCTTAATATATTTATTTCTAAACTTCACAATAACCTAAAACATTGGAATTAATTTTCATTTTACATGTTATAAAATGCATCTTAGGTTTAGAAACATGCCTGAGTTCATAGGAGGGGCTGGGTTTGAATATTGGTTTGGGAAACTTCAAAGACTATCCTCTTTCTCTGTGCCTCAATGATACGTACCATGTACCTCCAAGGGCACCATTCACATTGTAATTGAACCCTGGCAATTCTGGGGTTGTGGGTGACGTGCTCGCTGCCTTTCCAGGAGGCAATCAGATGTCTCTTGGGTATTCTAAGCTCAGTAGGTGACTGAGGCTATGCAATAATCCCCAAATGAGCAGTTAACCTGTAGCAGATGCACTGAATATTTATCTAGTGTGAGCATTCTAAAATTCAAATTTTCAAATGTTGCAACCTGTGAAAAGTCATATCATGCCTCTGATTCTCAACCCTGGACAGCACTAATAAGTTGCTTTCAAAATTAGCCCAATTTATACTCATATTAGAAACATTCAATGTAATAATAGGTGAAGTGGCAGCTAATGACCTTGTACCACCCCAGCATCACCATAATGATGCTGATGGGTGCAAATTATGATGATAATGAAAATAGCAGTATAACCATGATAATAGTTAGCCGTTATCAAGTACTCATTATGTCCTTGATTCCTAACAAAAACCCTGTCAGGGAAATGAGGTGGGTGTAGTGATGCTAATTAGTTCAGCCACGCTCAGTTGACTTAGCTGGTAAGTTTCAAAGGTGTCCCAGGTCAGCCTGAGTCCAAAGCCTTGTTCTTAACAACTTATCCCATACCATCTTTAGATTGTAAGGGCTTTAGGTTCTTACTTTCAAAGTAGAAATAAACTTACGTTGATAATGATAAGCCTAATACTTACCTTGCACACACACAAAAAATAGTCTAGCCATTTATTTCTACAACAGTTCTGCTTCTGACACACTTGCTATATCTTCTTAAAGCATTCATTTTTATTCCCAGTTTTATGACATTTCATGGCATCTCTGATGTTTGTAAGGACATTTGTGAATTTCCACAAAAAATTTCTCCAACATCATTTTTAACCTGGCATCTTTTAAAATCAAATATGTCTCCAAACACATTGGTGGGGCAAACTCAGTGCTATAAATTAAGCAGGGACGTAATTACAACCCAAATTGTATGGAGCGAGATGGAGCAGTTTCCTTATCAGTCAGGGTTCTTTCATTGGCCCAGCCTCTTCTCCTCCACAAATCGGAGTAAGTGTGGCTCACCAAGAGCCTTCCCTGGGACCTATGCCACGTGGAAGAGCTACCCTCTGTTCCTGCTACAGGATCCGTAATCCAGACTCCAACAAAATTATAGTTGTGAACCTGAGACATAAAGAGGAGCTAGAAGCCTAGGAGCCAATGTCAGCCACCTTCAGCAAGACTGTGATGTGTCTCACGCTATTGCTGGAAGGAAGGGCAGAGGGAGAGACGGCAAAGACAGTGGAGGCCAAGACAGATTGCTGTGTGGTGGTCACTGTGCGAGCTTCCTGCTCCCAGGGAGACACATCTTTTGATCTAGGGACGTCATTTCTACCTACATCTCCTTCCTCTCCTTTGACCCAGACTCAAATTCTACCTTTCTTGGATGAACATTTCAATAAAGTCTTTTTTAAATGTGCTGGAAGTCTCAGTTTCTCAGTATTATAATTTGTGGGAATAATTCTTTGGCCTCCATGTGTACCCACCACGTGTGGGACATGCTGTGGAAACAGTGTCTTATTGTCTCTGGTCCCAAGGACAGGTACTTTTGAAGTGTCTGTGTTGAGTTAATTTTTCTTATTAAAAATTTTTTTTTTATTGAGGAGAGATATACTTACATAATTTACCTTCTTTACTTTTTTTTTTTGTAAGAGACAAAGTCTCACTCTGTCACCCAGGCTGGAGTGCTAAGGGACGATAATAGCTCAGTCTCCTGAGGATCTGGGACTACAGGCATCACCACCACACCTGGCTAAATGTTTTATTTTTCCTAGAGATGGCGTCTCACAATGTTGTCCAAGCTGGTCTTGAACTCCTGGCCTCAAGTGATCCTCTTGCCTCAGCGCCCCCAAAGAGTTGGGATTATAGCCATGAGCCACTGCATCCAACCTGTCTTTACCATTTTGAAGTGTGCAGATCAGTGGTAATAAATACATTTGTAGTCTTTATGCTGAGTTTTAATGGACACCACATAACACAAATAAGTGAAAGTAAAACTGAATAATTATTTAAGTAATACCAATTGTGATAGAAATATCAAACTTGTAAAGGTTAGATCTTTTTAGTGTTATTTTTATTAACTATAAATTTCCTTGTAGTTTTAAGATGTGAATTCTAGAATGAATGGATAGATAGATAGATAGATAATTGGATGAAAAGTTGCTAACTCAATGATATTAGGTATCTTATATGAATAACATGACCTGTTTGATAAAATTATTGAAAATACATGTTTTTAAAATTTTCATGAAATGGAAAATTGCTCACTTTTGTAATGGAAGTCTGACTTCCTTTTCTGAAGAGGTGACTCAAGGGTGAGTGGTGGTGAAGGAGGGAGTCCCAGCTCTCTCCCATTTGATGGGCAGAGTTTACTCTGGGAAGTGATTCTTCCATTGGAATTGATTTAGGGAGAGGTTTGTTGAAACCAGAAGAAAAGGTTTATCTCAGGGTCTCCTGCTTGCGTTTGAATAGCCCAAAGGGATTAACTTGTCCTTAGTTCTGAGCCAGAGAGATAAATGACACAGCTCTTGTGTGCTCACATTCAGAGGGAGCTCTTGTCTTGCCAAATGGGACAGCGAACGATTGTGTTGAAGGGATTTCAGAACATCTCAATACAGCAGGATGATGCAGGCTGCTCCCTGGACTGTCAGCACTGCGCCAAGGCTCTGCCGAGGACTGTGGTGTGTGCTCAGTACTGAACGTGCAGCTGAACTCTAGCAGGGGAAGCCAAGCCACTTGGGAACACCGTTGGGTGGGGTGGGGTCCCCCTTTTTCAACACAGTTTTTTTTTTTTTTTTTAACAATCTCATATATACAAAGGAAGTAAAACTGCAAAAGTTTGGGGTGAGGAAGATAACACTAAATTATACTTCTCGAAATTCAGATTTTAAATTTGCTGAAGCAGGAAAGATTAGATGGAAGTTGGGCAGTGTCTCACAAATGTGCACATTGTCCTTCACATGTGATATAAGATTGTTTAAAAATATTTGATTTCAGGAAATATCATCAGTGTGAAGCTTTTTATGAGTTAATCCATGCAAACACCTTTCAGACAGCTTACATCTTTGTAGGATCCTGGAGTTGACTGAGCAGGCTTGTAAAGCCAGTTTGCTTAGTAGAGGGACTTGTGCTTTAACCAGAGGTTGGGTTCCATAGGTAACGCTTAAGGCAAAAATTCAGCACAATTACAATTGCCCTTAAAAATTCTCTAACTTGCCTATAAAATAAAGAACGCCAGGTTTTGTGTGTGTTTCTGAATCTTTTCAGTAATATGAATGTGTCAGTGTACAGTGCACACCGTTTAATAAAGTACACATGCAAAACAGAATTTCCAGAGGTTTTCCTGCATAAAACATTCACATTGAGCACACCTAGCAGAATGTCTGGAATGTGTGACGTGATTGTATTTGCGAATAGAAACTTGTACAGCCTCCTCTCCGACACCTGATTGGTTCCTATATTCTTCTCAATGTTACTAAACTGCAAGAGGAAACTGGCATTGCTAGGTTCAGGGGGCCGCAGGAAAGAGCTGAAAGTGTGTCCACCCTGGGGAGGGGCAGCTGCCATCCCAGGTCAGTGATAGTCTGACCCTGAGAATCATCCTGGGCTGACTTCCCAAACTGCCAGTTCTTGCCTGTTGGGCTGGGACCCTGTTTGTCCCTGGGCCCTGGGGTCAGCTGTGCCTTACTCACATCGTTGGAGGTGTTATCTTGGACTCACGTCCCAGCCACCCTTCACTCTACATTTTGTCACACAGACTACCTGTTTTCATGTTGCCCAAGTTTTGTCTGCATCTAGCCCCTACCTGGCCCCAATTGTTAGTTTTGCCTCCCCTGCTGCAGGGCAGACATTTACATAGTGTCGCTCTTCTCCTGCTGACGTGGTGTGGAGGTAGGAGATGTTCCAGGGGAGAATGCAATGTCGCTTGTCCAGGAGGCCAGTGATACCGTTACTGGGCACCTTGGCACAGGTGACCGTGTGGGGTAGGTTTTGCACCCCTGCACCCTACAGCTGTCAAAAATAAGAAGACAACAGCATTGCATTCTTCTTTTGGAATGAGTTTTTAAAATGTTTTTATTGGTAGAAAGTAGATGTCAACAGAGTTGCACAATTCAACTGATGCGGGGGAAAAACTGGCAGAGAAATGAGTTGTAGATCTGGGTTTACATAAAGGCTGACAAATCTGTCTCTGAAGATTCGGGAACTGTTATCACACACAATGACAGTGCATGACTATGGCTGAGGTCACTGCTCTTTACATCTCTGAATCTCAATACCTATAATTAAGAACAACCCCATAGGAGTTTCATCTGTTTCATTTCTGATATTTCAACAAAATGAATCAATTTTCACAATCCCTTAAAACTCTTTTGTAAAATATTAGTGAGATTCTAAAGTAGCAACAGGACCTTTCTGATATTATCTGTAAAATAAAAAATGAGGCTTGGATTTCCTATTTTTTCCTCTTCTTTTTGGTCAAAACAGTCCCTATCCAACTCACATATTTCTAAGATGTTCCTGTGATAAGGAGAATCTACACTTATCTCTGAGTCCAATGACAGAAAGCATATCTGAGGAAAGATAATACAGTCCCTCCAACACACAGTTGTGTGAGATGAAAATTACACTCTAATCTGCAGTCGAACTGGCTCTGTCTTCCATTAAACCTGTATCCCCATTTTATTACAGAGTTGAGCCAGTTATATATAACTCACCGGGAAAGTGCATTTTATGATCTTGTTAGGAGAAATGGTTTCACTGGGATCATTTTATGCCAATAATTTTATATCTACCTCCTCCTAAATATCTAGGACATTAACTTATTAGCCGTTTCTGGTGTCAAGCCTGATGCCTTTTAAATACTTAAAACAAATACCAGGAAATGGTGGGGGTGGAGAAGAGCTCTACCCTGGGCATTTAGTGCTTTCAGGTATCAGGGGACTGTTCTCAGCAGACTTGGTAGGAAAAGGCTCTCAAATTGTGGCTTTCTTTGCACACGGAGCTTTCATTTTATCCAACAGGAGGGCAATGAGCATGAGAGATGAAAGCCGGGCTGATTATTTCAAAACACAAGCTTAACGTCTGTCTGTTTGACTGGCGAAGTCCTGGCCCCCAGCCCGTGTGGCAGCACTGAAGTGTTGCCCCCTCTGTGCGGCTGTGCTGGCAGGTCCTGTGTAGAGGTATGTGGACTAGAGGATGTCTAGGCAAAAGAGGGATTTCTGAACAAGCCCATATGTGTGTGTGAGTGTGTGAAGGCAGCTGTCAATCACTACTAATTATTTTTGTTGCAAAACCCAGGCAATTCTTCCAGCCCCCTTGGCAGTGTGTGATCCTGTGAGTAGCTTTGGGAACACCTCATTTTTAACTGGCTTTTCTAGACACCCCCTCCTGGATTCATTTGTCTCTGTGACCCTCCATCTCTGTTAGCTTTAACAGCTTCTCCTTCTTAGCCCATCTCTTAAGGGGTTTGCTCTTTGGGATTCTGCCCCCATGTCTCACTCCACATACCCAATGTGGTCGGTGGCATAATGGCCAGAAAGCCCCCTATTCCAGGCCAAAGGGGCTTTGCAGATGAGAGTGAGGTTATGGATCCTGATGAGAGGAGAGCATCCTGGTGTACCCAGCCTGGCCCAGTTGAATCACATGAGCCCTTAGAAGGGGAGGACTTTCTCCAGCTGGGCATAGAGGAGGGACGAAGCAGAAAGGGAACCAGTTGGCTTGAAGTGTGAGAAGCACTGGACATGTCATTGCTGGCTTTGGAGGTGGAGGGAGGGGCTGTAGGCAGGGAACGTGGGTGGCCTCTTGAAGATGACAGTAATCAAGGAGACGAGGACCTCAGTCTCCATCCATAGGGAACTGGATTCTGCCGACAACCTGAGGGGGCTCAGAAGTGGACTGAACTGAACCCCTGAGCCTCCAGAAGGGAGCACAGCCCTGCATTCACATTGCCCATAGCCTCTGACACCCTGAGCAGAGAGTCAGCTGGCTGTGTAGGACTCCTGACCTACAAAACCATGAGATAATAAATGTGGGTTTTAACCTGCTATATCTGTGGCAATGTGTTACAGTAGCAATGGAAGCTAATCCATCCATCTCAAATGATCTCATTATTCTCACGGCTTCAGTTAACCATGTGAATGACAACAGGTCCCTATTCCCTACCTTGCTGAATTCCAGACTCCTAGGATGCCCTTCTTTTGAGAAACTCTGCTTGGCTGTCTTCAAGACATAGCCAACGCTACATGTTAGAAAGTGAACTCATTCTCCTTCCTACCCAGTGTTTCTTCTCTGATGTTCTCCATCACCAATGGACCAAGCCACACCGGTAGTCAGGCTGCACCCTTTCTTCTCTGCTTTACCCCTGTGCAATTTCCCCTCCATCAGGCCTTGGCTGAAGAGTTACTGTCCCAAGGGGGCCTTCTCTGACCATCTTCTATGAAATGACAGCCCACCACAAACACATAAATTGTCCTGTTTCCTTATCCACATCTGGTGTGTTCCATATGTACTTACTCCTTTGCTTATTATCATGCCAAGAGGGGAGATAGCTCATCTCTGTTTAATTGTATTCAATCTATTAAGCAAGAAGTAATATAATAGATCAGGCACACAAACATCTGCTCATCTATCTAACACTTGTTTCACTGCTATAGCTATAGCTGTCAAAAACAGTGACCAGCACACAGCAGTTATTCGATAAGTAGTCGTTGGGTGAATGAATGAATCTAAATACTAAATATCTCATATGTCAAAAATATCTTTCATGTCAACCTGCCTTTCTCCATCCTTAATGGTCCAAAAACCTGGCCTTTCATTCTCCTTCAGAGGACCCTTGAACGGCTTCCCTTTGTTTGTGGGAGGGACTCAGTCCACGCTCCCTCTGTTTTCTGTCTCCATCCTCCTCTCTGGACCCTCCCTTCTCCTTCTCTCTCCCCATCCTTAGGTGTTAATCACCAGTCAGTGCTGCATGTCCTGTTTCCCAGTATGCCCCGTCCTCTGCTTCCCAGCCTGCATGTATGAGCTCTCTGCGGTGACATTCCTCTGCCCACCTGCCCTGTTCTCTGCTTGTTCTTCACATTTCGACTCAATTGTTTCCCCCTCCAGGACACCCCAGCTCCACTGAGAAAGTGCCTTCCTCATGCTCCCTGCTGTTGTGTCCTGGCCTCTCCCCCTCTCCTCTCGGGTGTGTAGTGAAGACCGTCTTCCGGTGCAATTCCCTCACTAGTTCACGGGGTTCTGGAGGCCGTGAGCTGGAGAGCGCAATCCACTTGGGCACCAAGTGCACCAGCTGGCCCCTAGCAGGGGCACGGCAACTGCCAAGTGAGTGGATTGGTTTCCTGTGGTGGTGAGCCCCAGCCAGGTGACCTCACAAGCCAGCAGGGGCACTTGTCCTGCCAGTATTGATTTGCAGCCGCAATTATATGTGTAAATGCATTTTCACTGTTCTGCCTTAGGACCCAATTTTTGAAAATTAGATTTTAAATGTTGTGTTCTCCTCACTTACATCTTATGCTTCTCGACATTCAGTACATAATTTAAAATGAAAGGCGTAGAAAATTGGACTCATTTAGTTTACTCTACTTGAAATCCATGTTAGATTATTTTTAAATTCTCATGGACCTTGTGTGTTTGAAAGGAAGAAGGAAAGGAGAGGGGGAGGAGGCTGGAGAAAGTGGAGGAGAAAAAGAAGACATTCCTAGTAAGCTTCTGGAGGCTCTGCCTGTTACGGCCTGTGTTTCCATACCTCCAGTTTTCACATTAGCATTGTCGCAAACACAATTCTGCAGCCAAAGACTGAAAATAAGATTTTGCCCCAACATTTGCTGCTGTGTTATATATTCTTAATTGCACTGAGGGTCCGTGGCCAGATTGCATCCTGCGTCACTGTGGGGTGTTTTGACATTCTTTCTTCTGCTTTCCAGACTACACGTTCCTCTGGCTTTGCCACGCCTGTCAGGTGGCAGGTGAGACTAAAACATGGGCATTAGCAGAGTATACAGACTGCTAACTTAAAAACACCTGCTCCCATAGCACACAGGTGAACAGATGGGTGGGTGGGGAGCTTCCCTTCCCCTATGGTTCTGAATCTGAGCTCTTGGGTTAGGACATAGCACTGGAACCTTGAGCTCTCATGGACACCTCTACAGCAGGCTGCTCTGCACAGCTGCAGTGTGAGTTTGGGGGCTCCTTGCACCCGGAGGTGCTGCGTGCTCATACTGAAGCTTGGGTGTGTGAGACACCAGTGATGTCATATCTGCTAATACACAACTCCAGCTGGCTCTCACACCTCTTGGGAATGTCTGCGTGCTCATGGCCCGGGCTCCTCCTTGGGAGGTCAATGTGGCACTGACATTCCAGGAGCAAGGCCAGCAAAGCCAGCAAAGTGAGGTCAGGAACATTTTGTAGGAGAGTTCACCAATAACCCAGTGAGCGTGGCTGGAGAGTATGGGACGCTGTCCTCATTAAACTTGAGTTCTAATGAAAGAGACAGAAAATAACCACTAGAAAATAATTAATTACTATTGCTTTAAAGGCTGTGGAGGCAACAACCAAGGATCAGAGAGAAAACTATCCAGGTGGCAGGCAGCCTGTGAGCACAGAGGGACATGCCCTGCAGGGGGGGACATTAAAGCTAAGGCTTACAGGCTGAGGGAGGTGGCAGATGTGCCAGACAGAGGGTGGGGAAGCAAAGGTGAGGAAACCAGATCAGTGATCAAGGGGAAAGGGACGACCACAGATAAGCAAGGCTGAACATGCAAGACACAGAGTCCTTGGGGAGGGGTTTGGATTTTATTCAGACCCCAGGAAAAGCCAGTACAGGTTGTTTAGCGAGTTTTCCCAGGCTCTATTTCTGATGAGAAGGGCAAGTATGAAAAAGTTGGAGATTGCAGGCCCCTCACCTATCAGGGAACCTGCTGGGTGGCCACAGAGCTGTGTCAGAGTTCTGTGCTCTGCCTGGTCTCTCTCCCAAACCTCTATCTCTTCTCACCTGCAGAGGCTACAGGTGCCAAACTTCAGCCCCGCGTGCCTTGTTGGAACATTAGCTTCCACCAGGGCACCCAGCATCACCTCCCTCCCAGGTGTTTCTCCCAAGAAGGTGCTGTTTGGCAGTCTCATAACACAGGCTGTTGCTCGGGTTTATGGAAGATCAAGGACTATGTCCCCATCAGCCCCTTCATGATGCTGTGCTCACAGCCAGTAAGGTTTCTTTTACTTTTTTTCCTTGTCCATTTTAGAATTAACTGCAAACATTAATGAAAACAGTCCCATCACTAATGTGTGTGGGGGTGGGGCCAACATGAGGCCCATGTTCTGTAAATCTGAATATTTACAGAAATGGCTATCTGTAACATGTTTTTTTGAGGGCCCCAGAGAAGAGGTAGTGGGGGGTGTGGACCCCAGATTGGTAAGTCTGCCTGTCAAGGGTGCACTCATAGGTGAGGTGTAGACTTTTTCTAGGTATTGGCTAACCCTGGAAGGGGCAGCCACTCAAGGCTCAGCAAGACTGCAGGTGTCAAGCCATCATAAAATGTAGGAAATAAAACACATGATTAATACACTTCACGCGATAACTTCTTAATGGTAAGAGACTAGGCATGAATTTAGAATTTCTGGACCCCTTGGATTCTGTGTGAGAAAGTGGAGGTGCTGGAGGTGGGGGGTTGGCCCCCTGGACCTGCCTCTAGCTCTAGGCCTGCCCCCCTTCTTTGCACATCTCTGTTGTTCCTCACTATGGGGGGGCTTGCATACATACATGCAGACACTCCAGCTGTGTGTCTGAGCTGGAGACTCCCAAGCACTGCCCAAACTCTTCTTCTGGAAAGAGGGACCTACTTCCTGCAGCTTCCAGAAGTACTACTGAAAGACATCCTGGGCTGTTAGCTTCTTTCAGTTTTTCAGGGGTTGAAGAAAGAATGGCCTTGCTCAAGGTCACCCCTCAATCCAGCACCCACTCAATGCAGGGCTGTAGAGGCCTTATCCCTCGTTGTAGCTGGAACTCTGAAGGGCTCCCCATGGGTTAGCTGAGGCATTTACCAGGTATGCTTTGCAGCTCTGTGCAATCCTGTCTCCACAGGTGCTAAGCTGAAGAGACTCCCTGGGAAACACCCAGCAGGTTAAAGTCTACCTCAGAGTCTGCTCCCTGGGGAAGCCCACCTGCCACAGCCCCTTTCCATCCCATCCACTGCCTATGCACCCTGACACAGCCACCCCAGCACCCTCAGGCCTAGGGGTGCACTGGCCTGAGGGTGCTACTGGCCATGGTGTGTACTCTCTCAGAAGGCCAAGCTGGGGGAGAGGCTAGCTTGAGTTTAAGAAGTGGGCCCTGGACATGTGGGTGAGAAATTTCCAGTGTTCTGGGTACCAGGAATACAGGCCAAGAAGGAGAAGGCGAGCCTCTTGGCTTTGTGCGCCCACCCCCACCCCTGCCCTGTAACATGCCCCAGGCAAGGCCCTTCTTGTGTTGATCTAAGGTCTGTTCTGGATTCCAGAGTGTTGCAGGGTGATTCACTTCAGGCAGAAGGAAAAGGCTTCATTGAGGCTGTTTTCCAGAAAAATTTTCCATCACACAGCCCCTTTCCACCTGGTGTGTGACTGTCCTGATGAAGCAGATGTGCAGTGACTTACATTCTTCCTGTGATGGCTGTGTAATGTGCAGTGTGTTTGTGTCACCACCTGTGTATTAGCACCTGTCATTTGCATGTTGAAGGGGAGGAGACCTCTGCCTGGGTCTCCCCTGCTGAGGCACGGGGGCTTGGCATTTGGCTTTCAAGGAGATTTGGTTTATAAACAAAGGTTTCCCAGTCACACGTGGTGGGTTCACATGAGGGCAATGGCACATGCCTGGATGTGAACAGTATGTGTTTTTGTATGTTGGTGACAGGGTAGGCAGGCATGTTTTTGGTGGATGGAACCTCATAGCCAACTAAAAACTGAGCTCAAATGGGACATTGCTGCACTTTGTACTCCATGTGGCCAACTTGCCTCCCCAACCGTTCTTCTGTAAAAGACTTGAGAAGGAAAGTCACTGAGGAAACTGTAGGTAGGATCTGTTCACGGTGCATGCGCTCATCTTGCATTGCACCATGATGTAGGATATAAACACACAGGTTGTCATCGTGGGGATGTCCTACGCATGTGCCTGAGTCTGTTCTCCATTTGGGCTCCTGAGTGCTGTGGGGAGAGGCTGAGCATTCTTTGAACTACAGACACTGGCCTTACTCAACTGTTCTCTGCCTTGGAAGTAAGGTGTGGACTTCGAGTCCCTGCCAGCCTAACCCCACCTCCCCCCCAGGTGGCTGAGTCACTTTTCCATCATGGTGACTCTGGCCTCTATCTAGGGGGGGAAAAAAGACCATTTCCCTTTGGTCTCTTACAGCCTGTAAGAGATTGGCAAAGTCAGTGTAGTCCACATATTGTAAACCAGTTTCCCCCTGATTTCTGCTGAATGCTTCCTTTCCTACTTGCTTGAGATGTCCCATTAAGGTGTGAACTTCTCTTTCCGTTCTGTTGAGGAAGGCTTTCCCTCCTAGGGCTGCCTTTGTGGTATCCCAGAGGAGCATACACAAGTAGAGCCAGCAGCTCTGGTGACAGTGTGGCATTTTTGATGATTTAGTGTCTGAAGAAGAGATTTTTTATTTTTTTTATTAAATCATAGCTGTGCACATTTACATTAATGCAATCATGGAGACAACGTACTGGTTTTATATACAATTTGAAATATTTTCATCAAACTGGTTAACATAGCCTTCACGGCATTTTCTTAGTTATTATGTTAATACAATTATACTCTACACTTAGTAAATTTCACTTGTACCCTTGTAAGATGCATTGCAGGTGTGCTCCCACCAATTGTCCTCCCTCCATCCATCCTCCTCCTCTCTCCCTCTCTCCTTTCCCCTACTTCTTGGGCTATAATTGATTTCATAGTAGGGCTGAGTACATTGGATACTTTTTTTCCCATTCTTGAGATACTTTGCTAAGAAGAATATGTTCCAGCTCTATCCAATTAAACATGAAAGAGGTAAAGTCTCCATATTTTTTTAGGCTGCACAATATTCCATGGTGTACATATATCACAATTTATTGATCCATTTGTGGATCTTTTTTAAAGCAAACTCCTTACATCATTATAAAACCTGGTAGTGCTGGTACCAGCATGAGCTGCTTTTCAATTAGTGGTACATTCATAAAC
>CAUYPK010070816.1:0-43855 GCA_963574355.1 Loris lydekkerianus | reverse complement strand
GCCACCCGGGGCACCACCACAAAAATATATTCATTGCTATATTTAATAAAATTTAAAAAAAAAAAAAAAAAAAAAAAAAAAAAAGGAGGAGGGAAATGGGGGATATAAAATAAGAATCTCTACTATGAAATTGAGTGTGTCCAAGGGGCCCATGGCAGGAGCAGTTGTGTCTCTAGTTCTGCTTCCATGTTTATTCAGAGACAGAGAAACAGGGATTAAAAATCATAAAAACAGCCCCACCCTAGTTATCTGTGCTTATCAGGTCTGCACAAATAGGTCTGCATCTTTCTTTCCAGTTGTGAACTCTTTGATTTGTTTATACAAATACTGAAAAGTGTTTGTTTTTTCTTTTTTAAGAGATAGGTCTTGCTCTGTCATGGAGGCTAGAGTACAGTGGCACGATCATAATTCACTGCAACCTGCAGCTCTCCTGGGCTCAAGCAATCCTCTTGTTTCAGCTTCCCCACTAGCTAGGACTACAGGCACTCACATAACCATGCCTGGCTACATTTTGTTGTTGTTGTTAAGAGACAAGTTCTCACGATGTTGCCCAGGTTGATATCAAACCCTGAGTTCTAGTGATCCTCTGGCCTCAGCCTCCCAAAGTGCTAGGATTACACATGTGAGCCATTGCATTGGCCCTGAAAAGGTTCTTTTTCCTTCTAGAATCATTTCCTTTAGGAAATATTCCCAGAGCAATGGTTCTCAACCTTCCTAATGCCATGACCCTTTGCCACCCCTTCCTGTGGGTTGAGAACCGCTGCCCTCTAGCAGGGGGTCCTCAAACTATGGCCCACAGGCCACATGCAGCGGTGTGATTGTATTTCTTCCTGTTTTGTTTTTTTACTTCAAAATAAGATATGTGCAGTGTGCACAGGAATTTGTTCATAGTTTTTTCTTTTAAACTATAGTCTGGCCCTCCAATAGTATGAGGGACAGTGAACTGGCCCCTGTTCAAAAAGTTTGAGGACGCCTGCCCTAGAATAACTCCCCCAATTTTCTAAGTAGTCATTACAACATAAAGACTCTCTCCTGTGCCCCATCTAATCTGGACACGTGAAAACCGATAATTGTGCAGATGTATACAATTGTATTCAAACAACAACATTGTCTCTACCCTTAACTAACTCAAAGCTGCTGGTAGGCAGGCCTGATTCTAACTAAAGACCATGCAGAAAGTGTAGTGACAGTACACTCCGTAGTGACAGTACACTCTGGATAGGCACCAGCTGGGGGGTGCCCAGGGAGGTCTTGGACTTAGGAGGGACTAAAGGGATATCTGAATCTTTAAACAAGGAGCCAGAGGAAGGGTTAGAGAAAGAGGTGGACTCTTGCTCCAAGGAACGGGATTAGTGGAGACACCTGAGGCAACGTTCCTCCCAGCCTACCCACATTTTCTATAGGGCCTTCCATAGGCCTAGCTTTGAGGCTGTTTCCTGCTCCCCTTCAGCTGTGAAAGCCTCTTGGCTTCCCCCTCTGTAGTTGGGACAGTAATGACAGGCTATAGACGTTTATTCGAAATAGAATAATTTTGTTACCCACAAACCATGAAGCTGAGACAACTTGCTCTGACTGTGGCCCAATAGGGGGCTAAGAGAAGGGGCTAGAGTAAAAACATTACAACGTGAGCAGTGCTTCAAAGCCAATTTGCTTAACACATGTGCACATTTTGTACACAGTATATTTCTATTTTCAAATGCTTGGCCAGCCCCAAGTAGAAAGCCAGGAAGGTTAGAGTAGGAATATGGTTCCCTACCAAATTCAAGAACTTTAGCTTTCCAGCAAGTGCCTTTTATAGATTTTCTAACACAATCACCAATTTATTCTCGCACAAACATTCATGGAGTACTGACCATCTACTAACCCCACCTCCAAGAAAAGAGCTGGGTTTATAATCATGAATTAGCCAGACAATTCTATCCGCTGTCATTGAGCTTGCCATCCGGAAGACTTAAGTTTCAAAATGTAGATTATTATATGTAATAGGTTATTATATATAATAGGTTAATATTTAAATTTCAAAACCTGCACACTTTATACTTATTTCAGGAAAGTTGTTTAGTAGAAGGCAGATGATGCCCATACAGAGATAATTTGCCTAGACCTTCAAACACAGGCAATTCCAGAACTCATCCTTGAGCAACAGTGACTTGTAGGATTCAGCCCTTTCACAGTCCACACCACTTGATCGTGCAGGTGGAGAGGGAAAAACTAACCGCTGCTGGTAGCTTCCGAACATCACTGTCCACCGAACAGTAAAAACCACTTGCTCAGGGTGGAGCCATGTAGGGTTGTTTTTTTTTTCCTTTTGCAGCGGGGAGTTTAATAAAGTAATCTATTAAAAGCAGTCATCTCTGAGTTTAATAAATTACTTTCACGACTCTCGCCCTGGTGCCCACTTCTTCGTCTCCCTTTCTCAGATGAGAAGAAGTGATTAGCAGCAGGGCCCTGGCGAGCGCCGGCAGCCGAGCATGCTCAGTGAGCGCGGGAGCCCTGCGCTGCCTGGTCCGTCCCGGCCTGCGCTGGCGCGGGGAGCCGCCGGCTGGCGCCGCAGCTGAGGCCGGTTCCTGGAAAGCCCGGGGCTCCGCCCGCGGACGCGCGGCTTGGGCGGCTCAGCTGCGGCGGCGCGCGGGGGACCAGGGAGCGCGGGCGGCAGCCGCTGTGCCCGGAGCGCGGCTCGCGTCCTCCTGCGGGTGTCCACGCCGCAGCCCGGTCCTTCTGGCCACTGCTGGATGATGGAGCAGAAATGACAGGACTGTGGTTCACCGTGAAGGGCGAGTGAGAGCCGCGGAGAGGAGGCGTGTCGCGGAAGAAAGTGCTGAGGAAAGATTCCTGCAGGGACTCCAATTATCCCTTTCATTCACCTGTTGTGACCCTGGCGTCCCCTGCGATCGACCTGAGAAAGATGGTCACAGTGGTGACGAAGCTGGTGCACTGCTTTCTCAGGTAAGGGCAGCATCTTCGCGCTTTTTCTCTTTTCAATGCGTTTATCAGCTTTGACATCAACAGCTTAGAAAGGTTTTTTTTTTCCCCCAAATCCTTAGCCTTGTTCTCACACCACTAGTTCGTGAAGACTGAGGAAAAAGACTTTGTGTGTGATTGTAAACATCCTTTCCGGCTGAGGTGTAAAGACAAGCACTAGTTTGCTTGCTGACCTCTGTCATTCTTGACTGTCTACCCAGCTTGGTGATAGTTTGCACCACATGGACCATTTAATAAAGTCTCCGTTTGCAAGACAAAGTTAAAGGTACTTTTATAAAAAAAGATTACTGGGATAATCTTGGGAAAGGTACTTCTTGCCCTATCTATAAATTGGTTTGCTAATAGCTTTTTTTGAGATGATGATGATTTCAGTTACAGCCAAGAGAGAATAATATTAAAATTTACATCAACCTTGATCTTCATTAAGCTTAGGCTGATTAGAGGAAATATTTACACAACAGTTATTTGGGTTTCTTGATAAAAAAAAAAAAAAAAAAAACCCAAAGCAAGCATTAAGGTTTTACTCTTGAGAAATAAATAGGAGCCCATAAATTGAGACAAAAACTAAAAGTTAGCACTCCTCACATTCCTTGGGTGTTGAGAAGGAGGATGGCTTCTCCATGGAAGTGTCAGTTTAAAAGTAAAGACACATTTTCAAAATGTAGTTCTGTGTTTGCAAATTGACATTATCGATAAAAATCGTGGTATCAACATTTTCAGATGGCTCTTCATAGAAAAGAAAGAAGACCCAGGAGGCTGGGAACTTAAGCCAAGAGCAGTTGCATAAACACTCTGTGCTACCAATGAAAAACAATCTGAAATGTCATGTAATACTACAATTTCAATAGCTATTAATCTGGCTAGAGGTTTTAGGAGAAAGCACTTTTCCAAGTAAATCCAAGTTTATAAGATAATGGTTGGTTTATGTACTGATTAACATTTAGCAACTGTGATCAAATGGGGTGGTAAAATGTCTTCTTCCTAGTTTGATTTTAGACTTCTATATTTTCTACTTTAAAAAAGAAGTTATTAATAACAATTCATGTAAAATAGTAACTATGTGTTATTTCTCTAAACATCAAAGAATCTTTTTCTTATCAAAACTGAAAAGAATGCAGCAACCAATGTTTAAACATTTGAGGACATCTAACCTGCTAAATTCATGAATTTTGATTTATTGCTTGTATATTTAGTCAAAGAATAGGGGAATGTTGAGTGAACAGAGATTAAAATACAACAAATACAAATCTATCAGTGATAAAGAGGAATAAAAAACAAGGACATACTTGATTCTATGTGGTAAATACTTAACTGGAAAAAAAAGTTGAAATTTCTGGACAGATGATTTCTTTTAAAGCCTTCTTTTAAACATAATTTAGTATTTGTAATGCGTTCTTTTTCAAGCCCACTTACCATGAATGAATGACAATATCTTTATAGGCAAACTGGAATATAGGTTCAAAATGTGCTTTATAAATGGTAATCAGCCCTTCGCTGAGGCACTGGCTGTTTTCCATCGCAGATCTGTACAAGTTTATGAATGTGTGTCTGAGGCATGAAATTAAAACAGGTGCATAACGCAAGGGAGGTCTCAGCCCTGGAAAGGGGCAGTGAAAGATAGTTATTGGAACTGGTCAACAAATTCTAGCAAAGATAGATAAAAAGGAAAAACCTGAGGACACAGCTTCTATTAAGGGAGAGGAGTCAAGCTTGTACAGTGCTGGAAATTCCTATTTCTCGTTTGTTCTGTAGGCACTAGAACCCAGGGGGTATTCAGTGAACAAGCTTTATTCTACAAAAGGGACAAAGTTTCTAAGAGTCTCTTTACTTGCCCTGGAGCTTGGAGAAAACCATTTCTTCCTCCCTTTGGGGGGGTAAATGCCCTGGCTGTATGCATTAGCTGCATCCCACTCTCTGAGCGCTGACCCTTGGTAAGACAAAAGCTGCCTGGGGTCGCTCATGTTAATAGTTTGGCCTCTGACATTACCTGTTCACACCACTGACCTCACAGATCCCCACCCTAGAGTCCCTAGGTGGAATTAACATGAGAAGTGTTCTTTTCAGAAGCTCCCAAAGACCCAGGATTTTATTGAGAAAACTGCCTTCCCAAGCCCTTGTTGGGCTTTGATTATTCTGTGGAATGGCAAGTCCCTAACTGGCAGTGATTGTTGCTATGCTAGCGAGAGACATAAAATTTGTTCCAGTGCTAAGTACCACAATCATCAATCTCTAATCAAAGAAGAAAACAGGAAAAAAACGTTATTTCCACGTTTGATATTGAGGAGAGGTAGACCATTCTGTTCCTTTCTTTTCTTCTCTTACTCAATTCCGACAAATGATGAGTGAAACTATTTCAGTGCAAGGTCTATGTTTCCCGTTGTAAGGAGTGAGCATGGTGGTGGGGTCACCCCATCCTCTGTCCCTCCATCTGCCCCAGCCCTTGCTATCCACCACTGGTGTTTCTTCCACATCAGATAGAAAAGAAATGAGATTTTATAAATTCCTTTAGATGGAATTAATGTGTGAAGCAAATGCTTGAAATATAATTTCGTTTTCCATTTTAATAGTCAAATAGCACTTCATTCAGTTATGTGTTTTCTCTGTTTTTGCCTTCATTAAGTTGAAATTTTTGCAAGCTTGATTTTTATTTCTCTACCAATATTTTGGAGATGGATGCAACTCATGTTTAGGATTAGAACATACTTTAGGAAAAACTTGTTCTCAAAATCTGCCTAGGATAGATTCCAAGTATCTTCAATAGAAGGCCACATGATAGAAATGTTTTATTTTAATAATGAAATAGAGAACTTTCTCAGCTATTCCCCCGTCAAGTTTTTCATAACAGTCTGAAAAGAGCTAATCAACTATTTGTACAGCACGCACGGTTTTAATCCTAGAGCTACTCACTGATTGATTTTGATTTAATAAATGAATTTTCCATTACATGATTCCTCGCTGTGGTTTGAGCAATTTAATGAAAGTATAATTGTATCTACACAGAACTGGAAATACTCAAACTTTAACTGGAGTCTAGAGAAGAAGGCAGAAATATCAAAGTAGTTGTATGATTGACATATTCATGCCCCACATTCCAGGGGTTCTGTGTCCTCTTCAGTGGCATGCAGTTAGTTTTTGGCCTGGCCAGTGACTTTCACTTTATCACTGTTGCGAGCGCGATTTGAGAATGAAAGACACATACTGAGGCTTAAGGAAAAGCTTAATGTTGTTTCTGTGTGATGCCGTTTCTGTCAGATAGCTCAGCAATGGAGGTTAAGTGTAGGGCTGTGGCTGACATCTTTTCAGATGTGCAAGTCCAGCTGGAGTCTGAATATCTGCATTTCTCAGTGCTATGAAGAGCAGATGGGGAAAGTGTAGCGTGTGATTTCAGTTAGGGCACTCAGGGATGTCCTCTTTGAAGAGATGACATTTGATCTGAGCGCAGCATTGAACTGAGTCTGGGAACATGTTCCTGGGTGCTTGGTTTGTTCTAGTGATGCATGGATAGTAGTGTTGTCAGAATGGGGGAAATCTGAGATAGAACTCGATGTAGGGGTTCAGGGAGCTAAGAGATAAAGTCAGAGCAGCAAGAATTGTGGAGAGTGAAATTTTAAAGCTCAGTGGAACCCACTGGGGGATTTGACTTGCTGGTCTTGTACTCTTGTACTCTTGGCTTTCATTTTAAAAGCGCATGATGACTGATTTATGGAAAATGCATGGAAGGGTCAAGAGGGAAAATTGAGAGCAGGGAAGGTAGAGGTATTGCTAACATGGACTAGGGAGGTGGCCGTGGAGATGGAAGCCAGCATGTAGACTTTCTTCTCCTAGTTGTTTTTCGATTACAGACATTATGTGATTTTGTTGTAGAAAATCTGGAAAATACACACACATGACCCCAAAGAAATTAAATCATAATCCCACCTCCAAAACTTAATCGCTATAATATTTTTGGTATCCCATAGAAAACTTAGAAAATACCGGCATCTGTCCCTCAAAGAAATGAAATAGTCTGTAATCCTACCTCCTTAATTTATAGGTAATATTTTTGGTATAGATCCTGTGAAACCTTTTTCAAGTCTATGTATTATTTTTAGGAATCAGTCTATTCTGAATGTTCTGATAAAACATCTTTTGGCATAAATAAACTAGAAAACACCTGTCATAGACTAGATGAATATGCCACAGAGTCACTTCATTTATTCATTAAATATTTTACTGTATCCCTAAATGCTAGGGCTATGTGATCTTTGTGTCTGCTTTCCTGATTAACTGTCCCCTCCCATATCACCTATTGCTAGCACTACATTCCTTGGAGGAGAGGAAGGATGAATTTGACCCTCAGTCCTAATATGTAAGCTATACTCTTTCATGATCTTGCTTTAGCAGAAACATGGACTTTAGAGCTCTCAAACCGTTCTTGGAATCTTTTCACTAGAGATAGTCTAGGAAGGGGCTGAACTTGGTAGCCCTCAGAACAGGAATAGACCAAGAGAGGTCTTAGGATTGGGAGGACCAAATATCTTTTTCCTTAGTATTTTGCTCCTAAGTCTTCATCATTCCAGAGGTATTTATCCATAGGCTTCCTCCAAATAGGGGCTCCCTGAAGAGAGAATGGGAGAAATCTTGCAGAAGATTATGACTCTCAGAGAATGTGTCCACTTCATCCCCTAGTCTGGTTTCAAATACGTGCCATTTCATAGTTGGGTGTGTCTTGATTATTGCTAAAAAAATGGTACTATTTATTTGCATTATATTTTCAAGCTTTTAGAGTAATTTCATAGGTCCTATTTTGAAATAAATATTGAAGGCTACACGTCTTATCTGTCTCCAGGTGTGTGAAATTCATCATATCCACAAGAGAATGGGGCTTCTATTGGTAATTCAAGCTTGCTCCTCTTGCTGTATTTCTTGTCTCAGTGAAGAAAGAGTCTTGCCTTTTCTAATGTCTCCCAAATGGACAGCCTTTTTTTTTTTTTAGCTTTTTCCCCCTCCTAATAGAATATCATGCAATTCTTTAGCACTTTCTTTTCCATCCCTTAGGAAAGAAGGTCTACGCCAATTCAGAAAAGCCTCACAAACCTTTTCCCCTCTCCCGTCTACCAGTTCATAGTTTTGGTTTAGTCAGTTTTTCCGGCATTTCACCAGGTCTGTTAATGATCACAGTAGGCTGTGAAGAATATACAATAATTATTTACCTGTAATAATGAAAAATGAATGTATTTTTTTAAAAAGGATACAAAGACAGAGTACTCACTCTCATATGCCTGGTTTAGAAAAAAAATCACAAAGACTCTGCAGAAATCACAAGGTTGCACTAAGACAGTTGAAACCTTCACAGAAAGTACTTCTCCAAGGACATCTGCCCGGGAACTGCCTGTTTAACCTTGGACTTGGCATCATCCTTGTTATTGATCTTTGTAGCCAAAGATAATTATTTCAAAACAACTAAACAATTCTCATTGTTTCCTTAAAAGTCTTTTGTCTTCCTTTACCTCCATGAATACCCACATAGTTGACTGTGATGGTATATTCCCAGTGCAGTGTTCTTTTTATTCCCAAATAAATATCTTTTTTTTTCTTTTAGAAAGCCTCTCTCTGTTATTTAGGGTGACCTATATTCAATAGATCAATATTGCAGGAAGTTACAGTATTCCCTGTTTGGTCCACCCTGCAGCCTGGGTGATGAACTCCAAACTTCTTAGGTATATAAGGTACATCTCAATCTTCCTAATATCTAAATTCCTGTGGTCTAGCTTTTTTTTTTTTTTTAATTTTTTTTCCGAGACAAAGTTTCACTATGTCACCCTCAGTAGAATGCTGTGGTGTCACAGCTCACAGCAACCTCTAACTCTTGAGCTCAAGTAATACTCTTGCCTCCGTCTCCCTAGTAGCTGGGACTACAGGTACCCACCACAACACCTGGCTCTTTTTAGAGATGGTGTCTCATCTCACTCTTGCTCAGGGCGGTCTTGAACTTCTGAGTTCAAGTGAACCACCCACCTTGGTCTCCCAGAGTGCTGGCTAAGGTTATAGATGTGAGCCATCGTGCCTGGCCCCTAAGTCCAGGCTAGCTATTTTGATCCTTTCTTTATTTTTTGAATGTGTTGGTCTTGAGATTTATGCTTCTGCACCTGCCATTTCTACAACTGAAAGGTTATTTCTTTTCCAATTGATACAATCCTGTCTGTTCCTAGACAGCCACACCTAACGTAACTGGTTTTGTGGCTGCTTCTTCAGACTTTGACAGTCTCCCCTTCTACATTATTGGAGAAATTTGATCAATATTAAAACTTTTTTTTAATCTTTCTAATCTATTTTCTATTAGACTTGTGTCTGTGCACAAGTTTGATGTTTGGTGTGCCTAATTAATGTTTACTATGCGATTAAGGGATAAGTGAATCAAGAAAACACAACACTTTCTATCCTTTTCCCTAGAGTCTTTCCTTCGTGGGGAAACAGCTTCTAGATTTGATAAGTTTATGCTAATGGGAAAGTGTGCAATCATGGGTGAGAGATGATGTGTTTTGTTTTGTTTTTGTTTTTCGTCCCCAACTAGTCTCTCATCATGTCTTAAACTTAGGAGTACCCTTGCCAACTCTGGCCCGCCTCCTGTTTTTGTAAATAAAGTTTTATTGGAACACAGCTGTGCCCATTCACTTATGAATTATGTCTGACAGAGTTGAGTGTTTATGACAAAGACCATATGGTCTGCAAAGTTGAAGACATTTCCTATCTGACCTGACTTCTGCTGTAACCTGGGGGTGGGGGTGGTGGTGGTGGGGTGGAGCTGGAAGGCTAAGATCAGTGTGGTAAAATGATTGCTTTTAAGACTATTTCCCAAGTAGCAGAAGCAGTAATACATTAGGTCCTTATAAGTGATAATTAATGTCTAAGATTTATATTGATTTGTGTGTTTAATATAGAAATTATTAGGTTATTAAATGTGACATGTCCAGTTTCTTTCTTTCTTTCTTTTTTTTTTTTTTTTTTTTTGAGACAGAGTCTCAAGCTGTCGCCTTGGGTAGAGTGCCACCCTCTCACAGCTCACGGCAACCTCAAACTCTTGGGCTTAAGCGATTCTCTTGCTTCAGCCTCCCAAGTAGCTGTGACGACAGGCACCTGCCACAACGCCCGGTTAGTTTTTTGTTGCAGTTCCAATTGATGTTTAGCAGACTCGGGCTGGGTTCAAACCCGCCAGCCTCCATGTATGTGGCCAGCTCCGTACCTATTGAGCTATGAGCACTGCCTGAAATGTCCAATTTTGAATCGAAAGTTTAGTTTATTATATCTCAAGAAGCAAGACAATTAAAACATGTGTCTAAGCTGTCAACACAGTTTGCCATCTTAGCAGTAGCTCAGGTATGCCAGCAGCAGAGAAGCCTGGAGAGCAAGGGGCACTGAAATTGCAAAAGGCATTTTCCACAGCTTGTTGAGGACTGAATATTTTTTCTCACAAAAAGTGGTCCAAAGCCTGGAAGAAGTGGTAGTCAGTTGGTGCAAGGTCTGGTGAACACGGTGGATTAACAGAGCATTTCCAGCTCCAGCTTCTATAGTTGAGCAGCCTTGATTGATAGCCTTGTCTTGCAGGAGGATTGGTCTGTCTCTGCTGACCAGTCTCAGCTGCTTAAGCACAAGCAGCCTCATCATTTTCATCCAGAATCCAAAAATGATTCTGAAGAACACATTTAATTGTCCTGGTTTTAGAACTATCACGTAGGCTTTGCTGGTTAAAGTATGTATGAGATATTTTGATTAAATAGTTTGAAGAAACAATTAGATACAGAATTTGTTTCTCACTTCTCTTCTGACATTCATTTAATTCATGCTGAACCCATCTATTTAGCTTCTTTATCTTCACAACTTGTTTCAAATGGTCCAATATTGTTGGAATAGTAACGTCAGGCCTTGCTACTAATTCATGAGTAGGTTGAGGTAGATTGGCTTCCACGACAGCTTGTAGTTCATCATTATCCACTTTGGTCTCAGTTCGCCCATGTGGTTTGTTTCAATATTAAAACCACCAGAACATGGCTTGGCGCCCGTAGCTCAGTGGTTAGGGTGCCAGCCACATGCACTGAGGCGGGCAGGTTCGAACCCAGCCTGGGCCAGCTAAGCAACAATGACAGCTGCAACAAAAAATAGCCGGGCCTCATGACGGATGCCTGTAGTTCCAGCTACTTGGGAGGGTGAGGCAAGAGAATCGCTCAAGCCCAAGAGTTTGAGGTTGCTGATGCCACAGCACTCTACCGAGGGTGAAATAGTGAAACTCTGTCTCAAAAAATAAAGTTGATACAGAAAATAAATAAATAAATAAATAAAATCACCAGAACAGAACTTCTCAAACCATCTACATACTGTGTGTTCATCAGCCACAGCCTTCCCAAAACACTTTCTTGATAATTCAAGCTGTCTGTGCTGCACCGGTTCCACTGTGGAACTCACATTCATAAATAACACAATTTTTTGACTTACCCACGGTTTCACAAAAATTGCTCTTAAAAAAAAAATCTTTGAAAGATAATCACAAACTAAAATGTGTGTTTGAAAGAAGGAGGATGTACTGTCACAATACAAATAAAACAGGTGTCAGAGTGATGTCAGAGGTATCAACTGTTAAACTTAGTACTTAAAGAAACCAGACATTTCTTAATAACCTAATATAAAAGAAAATGTAGTGAAAAGTCTGGTAGCTTTGTTTCAATAATGATAAGACAGATGATTTTGACTTCACTTATGTTTGGATTAAATAGTGATTTTCAAACTTTTTGCCTTTCCCATTCCCACCCCATGAGTTTCTATTCATAATTCAATATCTCTTGGTGGTGCTTCAGAAGTTGCATTTGGAACAAGTTCCCACGTGTGTTGCTAATGTAGGGGACATTTGGAGAACTGTTAGTCTAGAACAGTGGTTCTGAGCCCTACCTGTGTTTTAGAATCACGTAGGGGAGTCTTAAATTTTTTATTTTAAAAACATGCTTGGGCCTCACTCCGGACTAGCCAGCTTAAGATACTCAAGGCTGGTCTGTATTTAAAAAAAAAAAATGATTCTGAAAAACACTTTCCATTGTCCTGGTTTTAGAACTATCACAAACGCTTTGCTGGTTAAGGTATGTATGAGATATTTTGATTAAATAGTTTGAAGGAACAATTAGATACAGATTTCATTATAGTCTCAGTTTTAAGAAAAACTATAAATTGGAGTTTTGTTTTTTATGGACTGCAGTAAGACTATAGTCCCAAAAGTATATTGTGTTTAGGGTGGCGCCTGTGGCTCAAAGGGGTAGGGTGCTGGTCCCATATGTCGGAGGTGGTGGGTTCAAACTCAGCCCAGGCCAAAAACTACAAAAAAAAAAAAAAAAAGGATATTGTGTTTAATTCAGAAGTTTTTTTCTTAGTAAATTAGTTTATAACTTTGTTTTCACTATGTACCAAGTAAAATCAGTTGCGATTCCATACCCGATACTTCCCCTCTCCACTTTTCCTTGAAAGTGAGTGAGATTTATTTTGAAGAGGGACATGAACAGCTCACATTTTGCTACTCTTCCTGGTGTCCCAGTAACAAGTTCAAATGTACAAGTGCCATCTAGACCTGCCTGAGGCACTAGCTAGATTTTTCTTGGCTCTTTCTACTCTGTTCATGGGAAGAAAATAACCCTTAATGTCTTCAACCAGCATTCTCTAAACTTTTTGGCACCAGGGACAGGTTTCATGGAAGATCATTTTTCCATGGATGGGGCTTGGGGGTGGGTGGATCTGATAAGAGACCAAGCTCAGGCAGTGATGCCGGCATGGAGAGCAGCTGTAAACGCAGATGACACTTCACTCCCTCACGCCCCCGCCTCCTGCTGTTCAGCCTCCTTGCTAAGAGGCTACAACCTGTACAGATGTGGGGCCCTGGGGGTAGAGGACCACAGTTTTAAACTATAGAAAGTCCTTGTTGCTCTGTACCTGTTTTTGTTTAGAGAACTCACTTCCCCTCTACCATGGTTTCAGCCTTCTGGCTGGCTGGCTGGCTGTGTTCATTTTAATTTTGTTGATTGCTGTTTGTAGTGTTTGGAAGCCGAGTATTATGTCCAAATACAAATAAGGCAAAATAACAATGAAATAGTAAATGGAAAAGGACTAAGCCTTTGGCACCTAACATGGTAACTGCAACAATCTTGAGCTATACAAAATCCTCTGAAACCCCGTGTTTATGAAGTGCAAGCATTTCTGTTGTGCTTTTGGCTGTATGTTTTATATTTTTTTAATTCTTTGGTCTAAAAAGAATAGGAATAAATACTAAGATTTGAGTTTATAGATCTCTAAATCCATACAATAAACATCAACTTCTTAAACTACATAATTCTGTATTATAGAATCATAATGATTACTAATGTGAAGTGTCAGTATATGAGTTTGACAAATGGCTTAGCAAGAATAATGTTCTGTAGTATAGAAGAGCTCATTTGTTAAGCGCTTTTGGATATATTTAAGTTTCAACCTGGCAGTCTTGATTAAAAATTTTCACAATTTTTTTTTTTTTTTTTTTTTTTTTTTGCATTTTGTTAAAATCAGAAAAAATATTTGGAAGCTATTGCAAGTTATGTAGAAATGAAGACCTGTTTCTCTTTCCTTTTCATGAACCCATGAATATCACTTTATGCATATGCCCGGGTCAGTTCAACAAAGAGGGCCTTTTATGCCTAAGGATTTATTTTTGTAGCTTCTGAAAAGCATTAATACCCAGGAAAACCTCAAAGTAATGCTGAATGTTAATTCATTCATTATTATTTTAAGTATACTCATTACAAGTTCAAGGACTAATTATCAAACTAGAAAAGTTGATTGAAATAGAAATCGTTTTTAATGATAATATTTTTTGATTAGCTCATCACATTTTGCCTGTGGAATTTCATTTCTTAGGTGGAAATTTCGAGATCTCTTCCTCATACATAGGCTGGGGCCAGCCTCATGGAAATAGTGCTGAGGCTCTTCTTGTTCTTGTTCCTCCCCTCCCCCGTCCTTTGCTCATAGAAATGTTGTTCATGTTGGTGGATTCCCAAAAGGAATATGCTTTGCCCATGTTCAGATGGGCTCTGTGCTTGAGTTAATGGTCTGCTCTTGCTGTTTTAATCTTTTTTTTTTTTTTTTTTTGGAGACAGAGCCTCACTATTTTGCTCTCTGTAGAGTGCTATGTCATCACAGCTCACAGCAATCTCAAACTCTTGGGCTTAAGTAATTTTCTTACCTCAGCCTCCCAAGTAGCTGGGACTACAGGCAACCGCCACAACACCCGGCTATTTTGTAGAGAGGAAGTCTCGCTCTGGCTCAGGTTGGTATTGAACCTGTGAGCTCAGGCAATCCATCTGCCTCGGCCTCCCAAAGTGCTAGGATTATAGGCATGAGCCACCACATCTGGCCTTTAATTCTTAATACTTCTTGCAAAAGGGGCCCCACATTTTTATTTTGCTCTACACTCCATAAACTATGTAGTCAGTCCTGCCCACAGGTAACTATGTTTTGTTCACATTTATTTCCCTGTAGGTTTTTAGCATGATGTCTGATGCAAAAATGAATGCATGAGCTCTTCCCTTGTTCTGAGAGCAAAATGAAGTAAGTACAGTTGCTCATATGTGTGGTTTAGGTCGATGGGTTCTCAACATGAATATACCTGAGACATAATGAGGTGGGTAGCTGAGTTGTGGGTAGGTAGAAATGCCAGTAGTGAATTAACTTTTTTTTTTTTTGTCTTTTTTGATGCAGGGTTTCTCGCTGTCTCCTAGGCTGTAGTGCAGTGGTATGATCATAGCTTACAGCAACCTTGAAACCCTGGGATCCAGCAACTCTCTTTCCTTAGCCTCCCCGTTAGCTAGGACCGTAGGTATATGCCACCACACGTGGCTAATTTTTAAGATTGTATTTTTGGTAGGGACAGGGTCTTACTATGTTGCCTAGGCTAGTCTAACTGTTAGCTGCAAGTGGTCTCTGTCTCAGCCTCCCAGACATATGTATGCTAGCACTACATATGTGATCACCTGTACCGAGCCACAAGTGACCTTTTGAAAAATACAGATTCTCTGGCCCTATTGCACTCTTTTTGAGTCAAAATATTTTGAGACTAGTGCCTAGGAATCTGCATATTTAGAAAGTTCCTTACTGGTATGCCTGGTCAGACTCTTCTCAGAGCTCTGCAAGGCCTACAGATCTGGGCCCAGCCTTGTATGTGGATTTCTATTGGGTGAGATGGAAATTATTATAGTTGTTAAGAAAAACACCTATTTCAAATGATATCAAGTGAAATTTAGGATATGATGGGAACAAGTCTGGGATGAGCTGTGTTACTGCAAGTAGCCCAGGCCACCCTTTGTCTAACTGCTCGTGCCCCAGTGGAAGAGTGGTGGTGCTCTATGTCGCTCATACTCACACAGTCCCAAAGGATGAGTCTGCAGGTTGGATTCACAAACCCGGTGCAGCATAAAGGACTAGCCAGGATCCACCCACTCTCCTCTTCACAGGTTTGGCAAAGTGACATCTACGCTCAAGTGGAGGTATGCAGAGGGAATTAAAATATGGAAAGTCCCAATGGTCAACCTAGTACCTTTGTGTGAAGTTTGGATATGGGCCTTGCCAGGTTTGTGAGGAGGGGTTGGGGGGCCACCTAGAGTGAGTTGTGGATGTGGGATTGTCCATCTCCCCCAGGACCAAATGATGGCAGGTTTTCATTTAGGGATCAAGGATTTGCTGTAGAATTGTATCTTGTACACACCATGGTGCCGATTATGTACCTCTCCTAAAGAAAGATGAAGATGCTTATGAGACATAGGTCTCTCAAAACAGAAAGAATATTATAAGTGTAGCCTTGGCACAGTGGCTCATGCTCATAATCTTAGCTTGAGTCCAAGAATTTGAGACCAACTTAGACAACCTAGTAAGACCTCACATTGTCTCTAAAAAAAAAAAAAAAAAAATTTATAACTCTAAACATAATGGAGACGTGCAAAGTTCATGTTGCTGGATGAAAGTGTCTATGAGAAGACACACTTCAAAAGGAAAGGTGGGACCCCCCCTCTCATGACTCTTTCCTGGAAGGGAGGGTCATACACAGAGCTCAGGAGCAAAAGCAGGTTGCTAACACCTCAACACCAAACTCACGTGTGTCGCGGTCTAGAAGAGTTTTCAGATTGAGACACTTGTAAACAAAGGTGGGAGGAGATTGATCGTGATGGATGGGGAGGTAAGAAGGAAAATAACTAGCAGCAGGAATAAAAATTATCCAGAAAGAGAAAGTAATTTTTTTAATCACTTGCATCATCTCATTCATAACTTAGTAAATATGTTCTGAGCAACCATTCTATGTCCCATACTACTTACTAATCTAGGCACTAGGGAAAAGGGAGTAGACATGTCATTAGTTACTGATGTGATGGAACCTGAGTGTGTTTTTTGTTGTTGTTGTTTTATTTTTTGAGACAGAATCTCAAGCTGTCGCCCTGGGTAGAGTGCTGTGGTGCCTCACACTCTTGGGCTTGAGCAATTTTCTTGCCTCAGCCTCCCAAGTAGCTGGGACTCACACCACAAGGCCTGACTATTTTTTGGTTGTAGTTGTCATTGTTTGGCAGGCCCGGGCTGGACTCAAACCCCTTCAGCCTCAGTGTGTGTGTCTGGCACTCTAGCTGCTGAGCTACGGGCGCCGAGCTGGAACCTGAGTTTTGATGGGCGAAAAAGAGAGATGATGCATAAACACATCATGGTGGGAATGTGAATTAGTATAGCCATTATGGAAAATCAGTAGGCAGACTCCTCAAAACATTAAAAATAGAACTATTATATGATCTTATAATCCCACCACTGGGAATAAATCCAAAGGAAATGAAATCAGAATGTCAAAAATATTATCTACATTTCCATTTTCATTGCAGCATTATTTATAACCAGGATATGAAATCAACTTAAGTGTTCACCAATGGATGAATAGAAAAAAAAAAACATGGTGCACGTACACAGTGGAATATTATACGTATTTAGCCTTACAGAAGAAGGAAATCCTATTGTCTGTAACAACATGAATGAACTTAGAGGTCATTACAGCAAGTAAAATAAGTCAGGCACAGAAAGACAAATACTGCATGATCTCGTTTATATGTGGACTCTAAAAAATTTTGAAATCATAAGTAAAGAACAGAATGGTGGTTACCAAGGGCCTAGGGCTTAAAGGAAGGTGGTTGGGAAGATGTTCATCAAAGGACACAAAGTTTCAATTAGAAGGAATAAGTTCAAGAGATCTATTGTACAACATGGTGACTGTTCTTAATAACAATGTATTATTACCTTATTAAAAATTGCTAAGATAGGTTTTAAGCGTTCTCACCCCCAAAAGAAGTACGTGAAGTAATGCATATGCTAATAAGCTTGATTTAGCTATTCTGCACGTATGCATATTTCAAAACATTATATTGTACCCGATAAATACAGAGGATGCCAAAAATAATGTATACATGATTTAAGAAAGGAAAAAAACTGTATTGAAATTATGATAATCAAGTCACATTTGACTTCTTCAATTATGAGAGATAACAAATGTTACTGGTGTATGTTGAGCATTACAACCTTAATACAGTTTTTTCTTTTTAAAAATGTGTATACTTTTTTGGCCCCCCTCTGTATATGTAATTTTTATTTGTCAACCAAAAAATAAATTAGGGAATAAATACATTAGAGTTATGAGTCCTGTGAAGAGAATGCAAATAGTGTTATGTGGAACTTGAAATGGGTGGTGGGGATGTGGGGATATCCTCCTCTTCCTTCTGCACCAAATGTTGTTATTACACTAACATGTTAATTTGTGAAGAATTCAGTTCCCTTATCTCAGAACAACTACAGAATGCACATTCTTGGCCCAGGACATTACTGACTTTGCTGTGTAGGATGATTTATAGGGACTGAGATTAAGTTCAGAACTGTCTGTTATTCAGTACTGGAATAGCACTTGTTAGATGTGTGTTAATTGAATGCTTAACAATGTAAGATTGTGCTAATATTACTATCTTATTTTTTATAAATCTGTTTGGCTGAATTCCAGAAAATAAAAACAAAATGCCAGCAGTGATGTCGCACTGCTAATATTCAGGTTGACCTGGGGCCAATTTCCTCTTCGTTTTATATTGACTAAAATAAATCGAGATAGGCTAATGAGATGGTAATTTTAAAAGTGGAATATGTGGAATTAAGTTGTCTGATATTGCATATTTTAGTATAAATTGAGCATATCGTATATTTTGATGTTATTACATAAGAATAGACACCTTTATACCTTTTGAATTCTCAATTAGATAATATCAAATCTAACCATGTCTAGCACTGATACAGGTGAATTATAATTTCAGAACACCAATTGGAGAATCCAATGTAAAAATCCTACCGTAGTCTGAATGTTTGTGTCTCTCCCTAAATTTGTATGTTGAAATCTTAACTTCCAAGGTAATGGTATTAGGAGGAGGGGTCTTTGGGAAGCATTAGGTCTTAAGGGCTCCTATGAGAGACCCTGGAGGGCTAGCTGTGAAGACACAGCAAGAAGGCCCTGTAAGCCCCAGAGTGAAGTGGGCCCTCACCAGGAACCAGATTGGACTTCCTAGCCTCCAGAACCTGGAGAAGTTTCTCTTATTTACTAGCTACCTAGTTTAGGATTATTTTTATTATAGCAGCTCACATGAATTAACATGAATCCTTAATAGACCTATTTTTAAATTCTAAATAAGTAAATCCTTAGATTTACAAATCAAATTTATAAAGTAAAAAAAATTACTTTATTTTTTTTTTTGTCCTTTTTTATTTTAAATAAATATGAGGGTACACATTTTTAGATTACATTGTTCTCACTTCCAGGGTAAAATTCCAAAATATTTGCTTTAAATTCTAAAGTTTTTATTATCTTAAACCATCTGATCTGCTCAATCTCATTTTGCTTCTAAGGAAATCTGATACTTAGAAAAGTTAAAATTCACTAGGGATGATTTTAGTTGGAAACATTTCCAGGACACCTTTTTAACCATTTGTAAGAGGAGAGGCTGTTTAACATAGTTGCTATAAACATATTTGGATTTGGATGCTGTTTTGTTTTTTTCCCCTGGTGCATAGTAGCTCTTGGGTAAATTCTTTCATCTCTCTAAGGCTTCAGTTTCTCACCTGTACAGTCTAGAAAATGGCCATGCTTTCCTCCATTGAAGTGTTGTCCTAGGGATTAAATGACATAATATGGCAAATACATGGGACAGTGGGGGATGGAGAGGAAGATACAAGGGAAACGGTGGCATAGATGTCATCCTCCTCCCAATTTGACAGATGTTGGAACTTCACCCAGAGAAGTCCAGTGCAAAGCCTGAGGTCCCTCCGTGGTAAGTGGAAGAGCCGGGTTTGAGCCCCACCTGCCGGCTGGAGCCCCTGCGGCCTCCCATTATGTTGCTCTGCTTGGGTCTTTGGGAAGACCTACTAGAAACCAAGGGTACTGTAGTTCTTGACCAAACCAGGTCTACTTTATCCTGGTGGGTGCTGATCTGATGGAGTATTGGGTCTAGGAGCTCCATTTTGTAGTAAGGCTCATTCAATTCTAATAACAGCTGCTGTTAATGAACTGCTTCAGTGGATTTGGAACTTCGCACGTTCTTTCCTATTGTTGTTTCACTCTCAGAACATCCCCCTGAGATAATATGGTGACGATGGATAGATATGCTGATGCCTGTTTTACAGGTGATGGAACGGAGTCTGAGTGAACTACGCAACTTGGATCAAAATCACTCTAATACCTAATTTTCTTTAATGAACATTCTCCGTATCTCAATTCTGAGCTGCTGAAACTATTAATAAACGATGACGTGATAAACAGTAATTTAAAAAAGTCAACTGTGTAGCGTGAAAAGTGTTCCCAGTACCCCCAACTAAAATCTACTCCTGGATCAATCAGTAACTGCCTTTCCAGCCAGGACTAGGCTTGAAAATTTGGCTAAATATTCCCTTAAGTAACACTAGATGGCGCGCGAGAACAAAAGAGATGGAAGACATTGACAGAATACGGTCAACCCTCATTTCCGTTTGTGATAGAATTTATTTTTTGAAGTGAATCATTGATGATTTCAGGCTGCTGCTAATTGGCATAATAAACACCTGACCTTATGTCTTTCCAATATAAAACTCTGCCTCATCTCTACATTTGGAATAGAACTTTGATAAAATCTAAGCAGAAAGCCAATTCTTTATTTTTTTTTTTGCAGAATATTAACCAGACAGACCTCTTGGCATCATTTCTGTTAAATAATTCTGGCTTCAACCATAGCAAAATGAAAGTAAATCAAATATTTAGAAAAGATGATAGAGTCCAAGAATGAGCTCTATAAAATAAACTTCTATGCTTTGGGGCGATTGAAATATATGTTATCCGGAACACAGGCTTGTGACATGCAAGGTACAAAGAACATAACCAAAAAGGGCATACATTTATTCTCTAGACAAGAAGTCTTCGTTTTTAGGTCACAAAATTTTAGGCCACTGTTTCAACTTTTTTTATCTCACAGCACACTTGAACCTGTAGTCAAACTTCTGTGGCACGCTTAACTTATGTTGATCAAAAAGAGTAAAAAATATATTTACTGTGCTTTGAACTTCTTTTGAAAATAGTTTAATTATTCATCTTTAAAACTCTTCACAGCACCCCTAAGATCCTCTCATAGCACCCTGGTTGAAAATCACTGCTCTGGACTTTGGGCTCTATTAACTCAATGGACCTATATTTTTAACTCTTATGCATTTTTTTTTTTTCACTTGTTATGACTCGTGCTTCCTTTGAGGTGTAGAGCCCCGTGAGGCAGAGGGAAAGGTAGCAAACAGAGGGATATTACATGGTAGAGACAAAGAATGAAGTATTGAGATCAGTTGCTCTCATGTGATCCAGGTCGATATAATATCACCTAGTTTTCTAGATGTTTCTAAAGAAATAAAAGTAATGGTGGTCAGAAGGATTACTTTAGGCCTTTTTCCTTCAACAAACAAAAAAGTTCATTTTTAAAGACAGCTTTCCGGGGGAAAGGAAAAATAACACCATTAAGAGAACATCTCAAGAGTATCTTTGCTCTGCACAGACTAACCGTTAAAGGCCAAATATTTGGAGTAATGATGGCTCGATTGTTTTGAGGCAAATGTAAGAGTTCAGTTATTGAGTACTGCTTACTTAGGACTAACATTTGCAACTGTTTATTTGAATTATCTCATTTTATTCTCACAACAGTTCTACGAGGGGGCCATTATTATCCTACTTTATGGATGAGAAAACTGAGGCTTAAGGAGGTGACGTAGTAAGTTGAAGGTCTCCTGGGTACCAAGTGGAAGGGCCAGCTCTGATGATTCTGAAGGCTCAACTTTGAACCATGTCAGTATGGACTCCCCCTGAGACAAGTGTGGCATCTGAAAGGCACATCTATGCCATTTTGTGAATTAATTGAAATATTTCAGATGTCTCTTCAGTGTTCTCGTCTTTCTCACATTCCGATTCCAGTGGCCTTTCCTCCCTGTTCTAGCGGCCCCAGAGAAATTGGGGCATTATAACTGACTGAAAGAAACAATAAAAGATGGTAATTCACCTGTTTTTTTTATCCCCCACGGATACCTTAACACATGAATCCAGCTTCTAATGGTATTAGCCAGATAAAGTAGACATTTTATTATTTGGTGCTGCTTTCTTGGGTTTGAACATAGTTCATTGCGTGCAATTTATGCCATAAAGATGATTAACCTGATCTTGATTATCTCAGTTTTGAAGCGGCAGCACAAGTGTTGAAAATTTTGAGAAGGGAAATACTGTTTTAAGTTCTTACATCATCTTCATATGGCACCAGGTGTTACCATCTACATGCTGGCCTCATGTCTCAGAAGGTAATCCATAAATTACTTTTTAGTAACTCAGGAGTTGAGTGGGTAAAAGATTATTGTGAAATGTGTTATTTTGGCACAAGCTCAAGTGAGGCCTTGGAGAGCAGGATGCAGTTTATTCAATGCTAAATCGGCTTCTTGCCTAGCTATGTGAAATTGGGCGAGTCCCTTAACCTCCCTAGTCTCAGAAACTATCTGTAAAATGTGAGGGTGGGGCTTGATGAATTTTAACAGCTGTCCAAGCTGTAGCCTTCTAGAATTCTTTAGGCTCCACACCTGGAGAGAGTAACAGAAAGTAGGACACGTAATTTTTAATCAAAGCCAAAAATTATTTCAAGACAGTGTTATTATAATTAATACTCAAAAGTTCTTAGAGAGGAAAGCTCAAAAGGAAAGATGATCATGGCTTAGAAAATTCAGTGAGTAATTAATTGCAGATGACTAATACTCTTCGGCTGCTCCCCTCCCACTTCGGGAGCGCAGGAATAAGAGAGGCCATAAAAGCGACTCAAGTTCTTCCTGACATGCCCGAAAAGCAGCTCAAAGAGATTTTGATGTGATTTAGTATGTGCCGTTTTCTATCCTTGTTAATTATCATGAAATAGAAACTGCTTAATATCTCATAGTACCTCCAACCTCGTGTGTAATTCTGAGTAGTCTAATAACGATCTTTGTCAATGGCATCAAATAACCACACATTTCATTTTACCCAGAAATTAGTTTAATATTTCTCCTGCTCAGTTCTGTATTTCTTTTTCTTTTTCTTTCTTCTTCTTCTTTTTTTTTTTTTTTTCCACAAGAGTAGAACAGATGTTTGGTCAGTCTTGTAACTGAGAGGTCTTTTTTTCCTAACGGGCGCTAGACGATAATCAGACAATTTCACATTCAGTCTAAGTAGAAGTTCAAAGTAGGGTAGCATAGTCACAGACTGGGCCAGTGGTCTCCAAAGTGGAGGTTAGCCTGGAAGGTATCTTTAGAAGTTTTTTGTTCCTCTTTCTTTCCTTTTCACATATCAGGAAACTAAGACCAGAGAAGTTAAGGCCTGTGGTTGTACAGCAGGTTAGTGACAGAGCCAGAATTAGAATCCAGAGCTCTTGACGCCCACGTTCAGAATTCTTCTACCATAGTACACTGCTGTTCTTTGCAGGAACTGGACACTGGCAAAAAATATGGAAAGCAGATAATTTGTCAATTATACCTTTTAATCAAATTAGATTATGATTGTGATATCAGACTTAAAGGTCTGGTTTCGTAGAACATACAGCATCTGAACAATCTGATTGTTACTTTCAGAAGAAAAAAAAGTGTGGAAATAATCATATTTTCTTCCCAGAGAAAAATACTTGCATTTTTTGGATGGGCTCAGAATACATGCTCTTGATATTAATATTAAATGAATATAGCATCAATTCTGAGTGAGACATTTGTGTGTGGGGTGTGTGTGAAAGTAAAACTGAATGAATTATTAAGACAGGATGAGAAGAGCCATGAAGTGGAACAGGCCCATGTCTGTCGGGACTCCTGCAGGAGCCCAAGGTAGCTGCACTGAACTGCGCTCCGATTTCTACCATGAGAAGCCTTTTTATTGGTCACCTTTCCCAACAGACTGGTATGAACTTAAAGTGCCACAGCAGGAAGGTTTCTTTCCAGTCATGGGTCTTTGAAGTCAGAGTGAATGGATGTGTTTTTGCACTGGACCTCAAAAATTGATGTCGGTTGGCCAAGCTCAGTGGCTCATGCCTGTAATCCTAGCATTCTGGGAGGCTAAGGCAGGCAGATTGCTTGAGCTTATGAGTTTGAGACCAGCCAGAGCAAAAAGCGAGACCCCATCTCTACTAAAAATAGAAAAAAAGTGATGCAAGAGGATTGCTTGAGCCCAAGAGTTAGAGGTTACTGTGAGCTATGATGCTACAGCACTGTACACAGAGTGACAGCTTGTCTCAAAAAAAAAAAATTAATAAATAAATAAATAAATTACAGGTTTGTGGTAGTTCTAGAATATTCTATTTTTTATTTCGTGAATCATCTTGGAGAAATGTGGAGACAATTCTAGTGCACAACCAAGGTGATGGGACCCTGCAAAGTAAACCTAGTCTTTTTTTAAATTTCAAAAATTGTACTTATTTTTCAGTAATTTTTTAACTCAGTGGTTTCAGATCAGGTCCTATTAATGCATCTGATTATTTATTTACTTATTTTTGCCCAAAAGACAGGATCTTTTGTGTTTTCCAGGTGGATTCCTGAGCTCAAGAGATCCTCCCACCTTAGCCTCCCATACTGCTGGGACTACATGTGTATACTACCACACGTGGCTGCCTTATTTTTTTTTTTTTAATTTAAGTAAACCTAATCTAATGAAAATTTACTCCAAAGGGAGATTTTGACTAATTGAGCTAATAGCAAAAATGGAGAACTGGAGAAGTTATGTCCCTATCTTGGGCACACTGTCTCAGTTCTTACCCAGAATCCCGGGGTTTTTAGGAGTACTGGAATCCCAGTTTTACCCCTTCCTATCTAACTTGTGTGATCCTGAATTTCCCCTCTGAATGAGTCAACAACACCAAGTCAAGTACCTAACACAGTAGACAGTAGACACATAAATGGCAGCTGCTATTTTAGCCTTTCTAATAAATAATTGAATTAGTAGAGAGGAAAGAATAGACTTGTGAGGTGGGTGGATTTTTGTTTTATTTAAAAGCAGTACTGAAGTTTAAGGGTTGGGATTTATTGGATAGGTGAAAATGTTAGAAAAAGTATTCAAAACTACATGAATGTTCACTTTCTAAGATCTCCACAAAATTTCTATGACATAGTAAAAAGAACTGGATTCTTATTTCCGGTCCCAGATCTTGTGGAATTAGTGTTTTGCATTGTAGTGAGTTATTATTTTAGAATTTAATTACTCATTAGATTTTTTCCTTTTAATTGAACTTAAAAAAAATCCTTTATCTTAATAAAAGCCCACTGGAACTTGAAAAAAAAAAAATCAAGATTTCTCTTAGGCTTTCTCCCTTATATACTTGCAAACGTATCATTGGGACTTAAATGTCTTGGACCCCTATCCTTTGCAATGAACACAAAGTACCCCAATCTGATGCTCCCTGTCTATGGGGAAGACAAAGGACCATGAACGCATTGCCCTTACAATTCGGTGATAATGTGTGACAGGTATTGCTTGAATGAAGCACTGGCCCAGAGTTAAATATTGAAAATCCACCAGAAAGCAAGCTGACTTGGAGTTATAAATTCCTCTATGGGCTATACGGAGGTCACTACAGAAGTGTTGAAAAAGATTGTGTTCTGGTCCGTTACTTCCAAGAAGCACAGTCCACAGCACCCTTTCTGAGTCACCCGTGCAGATTTCGGCTTGCTAGGCTTATCGGTGTTTTTGGGAGGGTTGGTCTCATTTGTTTCTTTTTTTTTTTTTAATTTATTTTTGCCTTTCCAATGAATTCGTTCAATTCCAGTTGATACAGAATTTAGGATTGAACAAGACCAAAGAGCAGACTCTGGCAGCATACTGGGCTGATTGTGCTTCAATTCAAGGCTAAGTAGAAACAGCTAAAGAGACAATTAGCCACTGTATGCCTTTTCTTTTTTTTTTTTTTTTTTTTTTTAACAATTCTTAAATATACAACAAGCTCCAAGACCATTTCATTTTAGCTATAGGTGATAAAAGATGTTATGGCAGGGAATACAGACACTCAAATAGCAATCAAGAGTCACCATCACCTCAGGCACAAGGCGCAGTTTCCTTTTTGCCAGGTTTCTTAATTCCACCTGTGGCTAGGGGCCCCTTTTCAGGGGAGGCCTTAGCTTTCAGCCCCCGAGTTTCTTCTGCTCCTCTTTTTGTTTCTGTTCGAACGCCTTATCTCCATCATCCTTTGGGTTGTTTTAGGGGTTTTTTCTTGCCACCTTTGAGGTTAGACATTGTGCTGCCACCCTTCTCCCAGACCATGCCTGGATTTTATATTTCTTGATTTTTCTGTATCTCACAACTTTTGTAATGACCCACGTAAGTACAAATGGGCAATGTTAATTTTCTATTAAAATACTGTAGGTAGACGTGGACAACACAGTGTCTGCTAAAAGCCAAGCCTGTGAGGGGTTTGAAATAGCTGACCCCTTGGTTCCCTGAAGAATGGATCTGTAGGTTCTGGAAATTGGATGGCAGAGCTGGTTTGCTACAGTCTTTTCCTCTCTTGTGTGTGAGTAGATACTCTGTCAGCTAAGATAAAAAGAAATTTTCCTGCAATGTCTAGACATTGATTCCCTAGATGCCCCCCCCCCAGTTATTCTCATTTTTTCTTTCTCTTTCTTTATAGTTAAAAATTCAAAATAATTTATTTTCTCATGATTATATTAAATGTTCATTGTAAAATATTCAAATGATAAATGTTAGAAAGTCAAATATGCTCTACAAATATCCACCATCAATAGTTTAATGATCATCCTTTCACATTTCCCTTTGGTATGATTTATTGTGTGGCTTTTTTCTTAGATGTACTGTTTCCCTCACCTTACCCCCATCACGGCTTTTATCATGACTTTTAAAAGAAATTAATACAAAAATAGATACCTATATTTATAACCTGGTCTATATCTTTTCATGTCTTTCTCTGTGCTCATATAACATAGAAACATATGGACATAAATGTATTTTGAGGTATATTCTCCTATTAAAATATATATATAATACTAGAACTTAAAACATATGACGTGAGTGTAAAATTCTAGATTTTTATACATTTCTCTCTAATTTTTATAATCGTCTAGCTCTCACTTGGTTCAACAGCAGTTTTTCCTGGCAGTCTGCCTTTATGAAGGATTCCCATGGCATTCGACTTAGTCTTCATAGAAACAATTCTTTTTGAAGTCGTATTTCATCAGTATGAATATAGTATGTAATTTACCTAAGTGAGATAATAGGCCCAACCTGTCTGCATATCTTACTAATTCTTGGTAAACATGTATAACTTAAATGATGAAAGAAGAGCTCCATCAACCCACATAGAAAGTTTCCAGCATTCCGTGTCCGTCAGTGGGTTTTAAAGAAAGTGGGGAGGACTGTGTTGTGTATGTGTGTTTTCTGCTATTTTTATTAAAATTGCAGAGACTGTACTTGGTGTTCTGTGTCTCCTTCACTGTTACCCATGTGATATTGTCTAGAGATTCTTTTCAGTTTTGAGTTATATGAAGAAAACAAAAAGATTTGTTGAAAGCAATCTAACTTACTCTCTGTTAACTTTGCATATGATGTACCTCCAAGGATGTTCTGATTTCAGCCCTCAGTTTCTCCTCACTTTTAATTTGATGCTAAGCCTTGTTTTATGTGTCATAGTTCTGTGAAATCTCTCACATTTCAAATTTTGCTAACAAGATGGAGTCTTTCCTTTGGTGTGTGTCTGTTCTCAAATATGAGTCCTTATTATTGGTCTGTGGCTATGCAAGTATGTCTTTTCCACGTCCAATATCTTGGACACTGCTGCAAAATAACCTCATAGCCTTTATTGTATAAATTACACAGGCTAAATATTACAATGGAAGGGGAAGTCCAGAGGGGCCAATGTCTGGAATTTGGTCATCTGGGAGATAAGCTGGTAGGTACCATAAGTCTGGCATGTCAGAAGTCAAGTTTAGGGAAAGTTGGCTAGTGTTGCAAGGGATGGAGTAGAATCGCAGCCCAGGCAGACAAATTGTGCATTCCAAGAAAACAACAGAAGGATTGAGTCAGAAACTCAAGTTTAGGATCCTGTGGAGGAGGGTCATGGAACTAGGCAGAGAAGTGGCACAACGAGGAGGATGGAAGATCTGTTTGATGAATCTCTATGCCAGGATCAAAGCACTAGGCCTTGGTAGCAGACCAGACAGCTGCAAAATAATGGCATTTGATGCTTCAGTCATTTGGGGGAAGTTACGTCCCCAGGATGAGTGAAAGGACATGGTAGGTCATGCAGAATTGATAAATAGCTTTTACTTTGTACTTCTCTCATAAGTTATTTAGATGCCTGCAGAATTTACCTACTTGGTCCACACTTTTACAGGGGTCAGCAGAGAGAAACAGAAGTGAGGGGTGGTGACAATGTGTAATTGGCATCTGTGAGCTCAACTGTTGAGCAATTGCTCTGTGGAGTGGAAGAGGAAGAAGCTGATGGCCACTTGGCTGTACTCATTCTAAATGAACTGGTTTCTTCTCATTTATGATCCCGGATTATCTGTGTCCAAAAAATAATGGAAAAATAAATCCATTAACTCTGTGTGGCCTGTAGCAGATTGTGGGTAACGATTCTAAAACTATAGGATTCCTGACCTCAATCTCAACAAAAAGGTGACAGAAATTACGAAACATATCATCTCTGGCCAAATCATGAAAGTTAACAGGTACTACCTTTTTCTCTATCTTTTCCACATTTGATTAAAAAATAATAATAGCTATAGGAGGTGAACACAGAAAACTCTAGAAAGTTCATCTTAGTCGTCTTACTGCTGTTTACCTACTATGCTGTACCTGTTTGTAGGAAAGTGTCTATTGTTGGATTGGTGACCCATACATGTGAATAACTATATTTATTTCTTCTTTACTGAACATTTTTCATCAGTGTTACATGTTACCTAACTTATAAGGGAAACCTAAACATTCTTAATTAAATCAAGTCAATCAATTCTTAAATTAATCTTAAAAAGTACTTTTTAAGAATGGCAAAAATAAAAGAGCTAGAATGTATTTGATCTGTGTATCAATAAATTGTATGAATTATGGATCAAGTTTTAATATTGTTTTTTCGCATATATGGTAAATATAGCTTCTGATTAAAGTTCTAGAATAAAGAAGTTTTGCCTATTGAAGTCACTCCTGATGAGTCTAAAATGAACCAGAAATGTTTCCTTTGAAGTAAATTTATGAGGAGTAGATGGCTCAGGGTCTGTTATTTTAACTTGTTTCTCACATATCAAAGTACTCTAAGTGCGTCTCTGCTGGGATATCTTTTGGGGTAGGCTTAGAACCACATAAAAATCTCTCTCATAGATAGTTCTTATGTGGTATTAGAATATGTTTTATTATAAAAACAAGTTAAATTACTTTATAGTCACACGTGAGCTGTTAGCTGTCCCTTGCAATTAAGTGGTACTAATGAGGATGTCATTATAGCGGGTAGATGCTTCTCTGTCTATTCTAATAAGGGGGCTCTTTGTGCTTTAATTTTATAATAAAAACATGCACTTTGCTTTTAAAATTTTTTCACTTTGTTTTTAGCCTCATTTTGCTTTCAATTTCAGCTTAACACATTTAAAAATTATTGGTCTATAGGACACAGTGCTGCTGTGTTTGTAAAAAATAATAATAAACAAAAATAAATAAAAATTCTTACCAGCTGGGCATGGTGTCTCACACCTGTGATCCTAGTACTCTGGGAGGCTGAGGCGGGTGTCTTACCTAAGCTCAGGAGTTCGAGACCAACCTGAGCAAAAATAACCAGGTGTTGTGTTGGACATCTGTAGTCCCTACTACACTGGAGGATGATACAAGAGGATCACTTCAGCCTAAGAGTTTGAGGTTGCTGTGAGCTGTGACACCATAGCACTCTACCAAGGGTGACAAAGTGAGACTCTGTTTCAAAAAACAAAACAAAACAAAATTCTTGATCTATTTAAAGAAATTGGTTTAAAAAATTGTAGGCATTGTTTTACTCTATTAAGTGTGTTTCTCTCACAACAATTAGGTAAATACTTTTTGTTTCCATTTGCTTTTTTATTATGGTAAAATATATGTAACATAAAAACATTTTAACCTTTTTAAAGCTACAGTTCAGTATTTAGTCAATTTGTTTCTCACTGTATGATAAATGGGGAATCTGAAATCCAGTGTTACACTTTTCGTAGGACTTCTAGCAGCATACATTAGTTGATGAAATAAGAATATAGATATATTCATCTGATATTTCATTTCAATTTCTCTCCCTGAAAAGAGCTTGCATCATAATTTACTATTCATTGTTTCATTTAATCAATATTTAGCAATCTCCTATCTCCTAGTCTACCTTAGTAAAGGTAGTCTCCTAGTCTTAGCAAAAGATAAAAAGGAAGAAGTCCTACCATCTAGGGATTTTACTTTTAGACTAGAGTGTAGAGCATTACAAAAAAAGACAACTGGCTCAGTGCCCGTAGTTCAGTGGTTAGGGTGCCGGCCACATGCACTGGGGCTGGTGGGTTCCAACCTGGCCAGGGCCTGATAAACACAATGACAACAGTAACAACAGCAACAACAACAACAACAAAAGCCAGGTATTGGCAGGCACCTGTGGTCCCAACTACTTGGGAGGCTGAGGCAAGAGAATCAGTTGAGCCCAAGAGTTTGAGGCTGCTGTGAGCTGTGACGCCATAGCACTCTACTGAGAGCGACATAGCACGACTCTGTCTCAAAAAAAAAAAAAAAAAAGACAATTATAATAAATTGTGGAAATATCTAGAATGAAAAAGAGTGGAATGTAAAACAGGCCCAGAGGGAAGTTTGCCTCTGTCCTTGGCAGAGCAGAGCAAGTTTTACTTGAACTTAAAGGATGAGAAGGCATTTCACAGCTAGGGAGGTTTCAGAGGGAGCAGAGTGGTCATGCGGAGGAGACAGCTGCATTAAGGGGTGGGGTTTGTGGCCGCCAAGGTGTGTACAGGACTCTTGTGTGTTTTGGGAAGAGGGTATTGAGGGGGTTAGAGGGTGGCTGGGAACCATCAGGATGGGGCTGGTGCTTCCAAAGTGTGAGATGATTACTTGGAGATGTTCTTAGTTGTCACTTAGGTTGGGAGTAACAGAGCAGCTGAGGCAACCAAGTGAGTCTTGTGGAATATTTAGTAAAAACAGGGTTGTTTTCTGGTTTCTGAGAGGATCATTTGACTAAATGTGAGTGTGATTTTCCTTGAGTGAGAAAAGATATGTACTGTCACCTAAATGTACTGACCACAGAACTGCTGACGAATCTCCCACTCCTTGTTGGCAAGGACCCATTTAGGACATTTTATTCCTAATACTCTGATCCTTGGTGTATTGAAAATTTCCAAAATTCCTGATGATACTTACACTTAGTGTATTTTTAAATGTGAGTGAAAATAACCTAAATGTTATATAGATTTATATTTCCTTTATTGTGAAAATCTGTAAATAAAACATACCTTAGTTATTTCTTGCTTTGTTGTTTGTTTTGTTTTTTTATGAGAGGGGAATCAATTAGAGTGGAATTATTTTCAGTGTTAAAGCGATCCTGGAATTTATGGTTAAAAACTCCTTGTTCCCTTGGACGGAGTCCAATAGTAGAACAAATAATTTATTTAGCAATTATAAAAAGAAAATATTCTCCATGGTGGGATTATGGATAATTAATTTTCTTTATGCTTATTTGGATTTTCTATTTTTCTTTTTTACAATGAACACTTAACTGCCATGTATTATGAAAATGTATTAATAAAGACATTAAAATGTAATAAAGATAGGAAACCAATAAGAAGAAGTGTGTCTGAAAAGTTGCAATTCAAATTATGTTACTAGCTATGTAGTTTATTCTGGTCAAACAAAGTTGACAATCACGGAGTAGAATTCATTTTTCTCTTTCATATCACGGCGCTTTATTTACTGTCATATCTTCAGTGCCTAAAATACTGCCAGGAAGTAGGCTTTTGTCTGAATGCTGTAGTTATTTTCTTTATTATTTAACTTTATCGATGTAATTTACTGTGGCAAAATACAGACATATTAAGTGCCTAGCTTGATGAATGTATGCCAGTGTGTGTACCTGTGTAACCGTCTATCCAGATCAAGGTAAGGCACGTGTCCATCATCCCAGCCAGTTCTCAAGTGCCCTTTTCAGACAAATCCTGCTCCATCTTCCCACTGTTCTTATTCCTAACACCATCAGATTATCTTGGTCTATCACTGAACTTCATTTAAAATGAAATACGTGTATACTTTTGTGTCTGGCGTTGTGTGTGTGTGTTTTCTCATTATGATGTTTTTGAGATTCACCTTTATTCTTATATCAAAAGCAAATTTTTTAAGTTGGTGAGTGTATGAAATTATCACAGTTGGTTCATTTCCCTATAAATAGGCATTCAGGTAACTTCCCAGGTTTTGATCAGTATTAATAAAATCCACATCTCATCTAGATTTATATTATTCAGGAAAGAAATAAGACAATAAAAGGGAAATATCAGTTTTTTTCATTCACTCAATGGATTTTTAAAGGACAAATAAAATTTTAGGAGATAAGAGTTTTTATAAGTTTAACAATAATTTGTTGAACATTTATTTGTACTACATGAAATATAAAGATGAGTAAAGCTCTGGACAAATTTTATTATCTACTAATGTTGCTAAGCCTAGTATATAAATATTCATAATGCAAAGCATAATATGAGCAATGCAATAAGAGAAATAGGTTGTTGTAGGTATTCAGAGAAGGAAGCAGTCAATTATCTTAAGAAAATCATTATATATTAACTGAAATAGTGAGGTTGTGAAAACTGAAGAGTAGGAAGAAGACTATGAATTTGTTTTTATTACATACTAAATAAGAAATAGCAAGAATGATAAAGAGGGAAAATATAAGAATGAGAAATGAACTGGAGCTGGCAAGCTAGAGGTGAGAATACCCTTAGAGCACTTTCTGAAAGATTGAAGCTGATTTGATGACCTGAAACACAGGTTCTCAGTACGTGATCCGTGAGGACGAACCCCTTAATGACTGAAGTCCAGGATGCCTGTGAACATGGAAAGAAAAAAAAAGTACAAATTTATTTTCACTAACATGTCACTGAAATTGACCATTTCCTTTAAGAATGTAGGTGGCAAACCACAGTAGCATCAGCAGACTATTTCTTTGTCACCAATGGAGATCACAGGTATTTTCATACCACTAAAGAGTTTTTGCAAATATCTTGAAAAGCTGCTGGGTTCATCCCTAGTTTGAAATTTTGGAGTTTATGAGAATGACCAGTAGATCTTGTCAAATGTGCCACTAAAGAAACCATGTGTGAAAATATCATTTTAAAAAACATTTTGATAACTCTGTTTTAAAGGAGTTGATTTCATCTGTTATTCTATTTATTTTATGCATTAAAAAACTTAGTGTCTATATCAAATTGACAAAGGAGGTTCAGGGGACAATGTTTGAGAAACTCTGGCCCAGACGCACTTGTGAGTGTCCAGAGGCCATCAGACCTTCAGAGTCCGACTCACTCTGTTTAAATAACACTCATGAAAGGCTAAAGGTCAGAATGCTAATTCATTAATTTGTAGTAAGAAATAATTGCCACATAAAATTTATAGAACCACACAGAAATCTACAACTATATGGGGGATTTTACTATATCACTCCCAGTAACTAATAGACCATGGAGAGATGAAAATACCCAGAAAAGATGTGGAAAATTTGAACACCATAATTAGCAAAACTTATTTGATGAGCATATGTAGTGCCCAGTAACTGCAGCACATACCTTCTTTTCGACATGTGCCAAAGATTTAAAATAGACTATATACCGGGCCAAAAACAAATCTCAACAAACTTCAAAGAATTGAAATCTTACAGAGTATTTGATGTGATCACATTTCAAATAAGCTAGAAATCAACCAAAGGGGACCTTCAAAAAAACCCATATGATTAGAAATGAAAGTATAACTGTTTGCATGAAGTAACCCTTGGATTTAATCTAGAAGTAGGAAGTATGTTGATTATTTTCTGCATGTAACGTTGATATTGTATATTTTTATTAATACTGTGTATTACTCTTTGTAGCTAAACCTAAGCCTTGTTTAGAAGGAAATAGACAGCTAAATGTTAGAAGCAAAAGGCTAAATATTGAGCTAATCATCCATAGGAAGAAACTAGGAAAAGACTGGCAAATTTTGTCCATAAACGTAGAAGAAAAGTAAATATAACACAAATTAATGACACAAAAAATATTCAGAACAATCATATATCCTAAAAAGATGTAAATAAAATGGATATATCCTAAAAATATTTCTAGATTAAGAAAAAGGGAAGGCACAAATACCAATAAGAAAACTTGACATTACTATAAATATTATATTAATGACATAAGACAGTAAAGGAATATCATGAAGACTTTACGCCAATGTATAAATATTTGGAAATTTAGTTGAAATTAACAGATTTCTGATAAATGTATTTATATTTATATAACCTCACAAAGCTGACGTTAAAAAAATAGAACACTGGAATCATCCCATGGCTATTAAATAACTTGGGTTTGCAACTAAAACCTATACAGGGAGCACCCTTGGCCCGTATGGTTTCATTGCTGAATTCTCTAAAATGCTTAAAAAAAAAAAAAAAAAAGTTTCAAACTCTGAGACAGTTGAAAAAGAGGGAGTGCTCAACAATTTTAATTAAAATAAAATAACCTTGTTATCAAACTTGCTTTTACCTTCCTTGTAGAATTGACACCTAAGCACATCATAGTTTTTTTATTATACCTCTAAAAAAATTAAAACAAATGCAATGGCTTGAAACAACGATGAGTTCATTATTTTACAGTTATGTGTGGTAGAAATCCAATGTAAGTTGGGCTAAAATTAATGTGTCAGTATGGCTGTCTTCCTTTCCAGAAACAGTTTCCAGCTCCTTGAGCCTGCCAGCATTCCTTAGCTTGTGGCTGCACTTCCTCTATCTAAAAACCCAGCAATGGCTGTTAAGTCCTTGTCTCACTGCATCATTCTCACCTCCTCTGCCACCGCCTCCTTCCACTTGGAAGGATTCCTGTGGTTACATGGGCCCACTTGGATAACCCAGGACCCTCTCTCTATTCTGTAGTCAGCTGACTAGAGATTTCCCTTTGCTGTGTGATACGCCATTCATAGACTCCAGAGTTAGGATGTAGACATTTGGAGGGGAAACGTATTATTCTGCCTACCACCTATTTTATATGTGAAGCTGGATGTAAACGTCATTAAGAAAATAAGGGCATACCAATTCTGGCAACATGTGAAAAGAATAATATGTAAAGACCAAGTGGGCCTTGCTCCAGAAACATAGCACCATTTTAATATATATATTTTAAAAATCCTTATAATTTACCACAGGAGAAAAATTGTTTGATTGTCTAAATAGATGCATTACAATGTGATAAAATTCAACTCTGTGATTTTAATAGTTTTTCTACCCACAGATTGGCTAAAATTCAGAAGAGTAACAATGCCAAGTGTTGACAGTGGTGTGGTATGAACAGTAGGAACTCTCCTGTACTGTCGATAGAACGTATAAGTCTGATTCCTTCAAGGAGTCATTTAGTGTTACCTGCTGAAGTTGAGGATATGTAAACCCTGTGACCTGGCAGTTATCCTCCCAGTGTATACTCAGTTGAAATGTATTTACAAGTGTGCCAAGAAACATACAAAAACATTCATATTATTTATATGGATAAAATAAAAAAAAAACCCTAACTTCTATTTACAGTAGAGAAATTATGTTCTTTCCTCATAGTGGAGCACTATACAGATAGGAGAATGAATAAACTCCACTTAATTTGAAAAATTTGGATGGATCTTATAAGCATAATGATAAAAAAGAAAATGAAAACCAGTCAGTAAAGAACATACTGTATTTTTACATATATAAAAAGTTCAAAGGACAGATAAAACTAAAACGTGGTTAGGTTGTGTGCTTAGGTGTGTGCTTAGGGGGCAATTCTACCCCAAAAATAAATAAATAAATTAGGGAATTGATTATCACACAAGTTCAGAGAGTAGGGTTTGGTCATTGAGGAGGAAGGCTAATGGTATCTTTTTTCAAAATAAGGGTGGTGGTTACCTGAGTGTTTGCCTCACAGTAAATCATGGAGGTAAATAATTCTGTTTTGTACACATTTTCTCTTGTATTTGACTTGTCACAGGACAGGAGCATTTACACTCTGCCAGGTACGTTTAGAAGCCTTTTAATTGGTTAAGTCATCTGGGACCAGTGACAAAGAAATGTGAAGTTCTTAGAAGTTTGTCTGAGTAGTGCGGTACTTGGCTTCTAGACAGACCAACATAGGAAACCGTGCCATTAATAATAATTTAAGAAGTTTAGCAGCAAAAACAAGGTACTAGATGGAATAGATTTGGCATGTTTCAATGATGAGATCTGGTTAGCCTCTGTGTCCAGTTGGTAAGGCCTTAGCCTCCTGGACATCAGTGGGGTAGATTCTTCCCTTTCCTACATGTTGCTCTGCTTTTCCTGTGTCACCCTCTCTCTCTTCTCCCCTCTGCCCTTTCTCTCCCCTCCCTCACCCCTTGTTGCACAGAATCTTTCCTCTCTGGATGTGTTCTCTCAGTGGGATTATAAACTGGTCCCGCTGGCATGATCCTGCTGTCCTGATACTTGATCTGTCCATCCTTCATGTTACCTGGGATCTGAGAATGAAGATTTCTCATTACTGTCATTTTATAAAGTTCTCTGGGGGCACCTTTCCGTAATTTCCACAGACTGACAAGATGTGCATGTAGAGCTGAGATGTGGAAGGGACGCCCAGTAGAGACGCACAGTATCCCGCAGGCTACCGCACGTGGAGGAACTGGTATTACTGTGGAGAGAAACAGCATAGAAAGCAGGACCGCAAGTCGTCTCTAGCAGTGGCAATTTTTGGAGTAGAATGGTTCTACAACATAAGTGTTCTGTCAATATCTTTATTTATTTTATCATAACCTCACCTTGATAGAAAAAGAATTAAATATGTCATCTAAAACGTTTGTAATTGAGAATTGATTGTTATGATAAATACTGTCAACACGCAGTTTTTTGTTCATTATGGATGTTTTAAAACATTTTTCATTAGTGCTGCCAAATTACATCTAAACTGTCTAAAATTACTAAAATCATTTTAGCATTTAAGGAGCTCAGAATTTAATTCTTTTTAAAGTCACTGCCTCGAAGATAGGAAAATAATAAGTAGAAGGTGCATGGAGTAAAATTTTAGAGTTTCGTTATAAAATTGAATTGAGATTGGATTTTGGTTCTACTATACCATTATTAGGAAATACAGTAGACCTTCTGTAAAATGACCACCCAAAGGACTGTAACAAACTGGTCAGCATATGCAGGCGATCAGCATAGGCCAACTGTACTGATGTGTACATGTGGTGCATGTCCAATCTAATCATTAAGTAAACTTGAGGTCAATGTTGGGAGATGGTCTACTATGGACATTCTACTGTATATAAAAATACTCCTGAAATGTAAATTAATCTAACACTGAATGAATTCGAGACCTATATTTTCAGGTATTCTCTTATTCTGTACATTTCTCTGTTCCATTTTATTCTTTAGCAGTGCCAGAAAAAATTCCTATATTATAAACCATCTCTCTGTATTCCCATTCCTTCTAATTCAGCCATATAGGGCAACAAAAAATTGATATATTCTCTGTTCAATACACTTTCAAATATTTAGAGTTACACATTTTGAACTATAAAAATCTTTAGCGATCATCCAACCTTTTGTGTTGTAGATGAGGGGACAGTGAATCACTGAGATGACAATAACTAAAGTCACATTCCCACGTGACTACAACAGAGTCTGGGCAGTGGTCTCTTACACTGCAGCTACTGAAGGGGGTTGAATAAGAGGGTAGATTTTAACGTAAGGCAGCCCTGCCAGACAGGTTTTATCTTCTGCATTTGTCAACTTAAGATCTTGGGTGAATGGTATTTCCAATGCTTAAGTCTTCATCTGTAAATTGTAATAATACTTACCTCCTCATGTGGTTGTTGTAAGGATTAAATGAGATAATAATATATGTAAAGTACTCAGCACAATGTCTGATATACACATTCAGTAAATGTTTGTAATTCTGATTTTTTTTTTTTTCCTTCTCAAGGACAAGTTTTCCTATTATCTTTCACTTTTTCTCATGTTTTTTTGAGAATTTCATACCATCCCAATCATACTCTCTAGATATTGTTTTCTTGAAATGTTATATTCCAGCTTAAAACAAATGCAATTTAGTCCAGGGGCAGAGGATGATATGTCCATCTTCAAGCTACTGATTGTAAAGTAAAGCATTTTGTTCAATGAAAATTGTAACTCATTTAGAAAATTCTGTGTAGAACCACCTACATTTACCATTGTATTTCTTTCCTTTTTTTACTTTCATCCTTCCCTTTTGTTCCATAAGCCTCGGGAAAGGGAATCAAACACATCATTGTATGGTGTGGGGATAAAAAAAAAAAAAAAAAAAAAATCAACATTGAGTTATATAGGCATTAATGTCCTGAGAAATTGAATATGAAGAATCAATCAAAGAAAAAATATTCATCAAATTCCTCTAGGTCTTACTGGTGATCATTAGCCATGATTTTATGACTTTTTAATTCTAAACAGGTTAATTTCCTGAGCTATCTCATTATTATACACCACCTTTAGTGCCAATAATTTGGTGGTAAATGCTAGTTATAACTATATTCTCCAATTATAGTGATTTTAGACAAACATGAAAAATCATGATTAAATGATGATTATTTGTCCTAAAATTTCCAAGTAAAATTTCATCGGAGGATAATGATTTTGTGTAGGTGTTACTTTCAGAGGGGTGTTTGGAGTGGATTACAATCACTCTAGAACATAATACTGACGTTTGAATTAGCCCCAGAAGGCTAATGGGCCTTCTGCTTTGATAAACCATGTAAGTGGAAGTTCGTACGCTTCCTCAAAGGACGGCTGCTGTCTGAGATGTCTGGTTAATCACTTCTCACACAGTTGTTTCTTTGTGCCAGGCCTGTGGAGTGAAGCAGGCTTCCAAGGTAGAGGAGTTCACAGCCTGTTGGGCTGGGTGTGGGGGTCAGTCACAGCCTCCAGCAGGGTAGCCTTGCCACTGTCATCGTTGCTGCAGCTTCTCTTCCCAACAACCTGACCTTGAACTCCCTTAGAGGCTGTATATGAGTATTTTTCCTGATTCTCATGTCATTTTTCTTATTTTCAGAAGCAAGCTCTGCAGGGTACTTAACTGTGCAACACCCCTGATAATTCACTTAATCTTTCTATTTCTATCCTTCTTCTGTAAGATCAGGGCCGTCATACTGCTCTTAGAGACCGCACGGTCTGTTCCTTAAAGATTTGAATTGTGAAGCAAAGTGACTGGGTTTGAACATTAGTCCCTTCACTTAAGGGATCGGTATGTCCCACATTGTCTAGCCATTAGGAGAAAAGAAATAAAGGAAGAGGTTTGTATGACCTTCAGGCAAGTTTCTTACCCTCCCATCTATACAGGAGAGATTAAAGATACCAGGTATCTCAGACAATTATATGAAGATTACGTTAGTTAATATAAAGTGCTTAGGACACAGTTAAAGTGCTGGCACACAGTTATCACTCAAACACTAGCCATTGTTCTTTTCCGAAGCTCCTCTCAGAGACAAAAGAAGACTGTAGTTGACACAGGGGCTCTGAGTCTTCCCAGTAGCAAAGCCTTCATCGTGTGCCTCCCTGACCAGATCCTGTGTTCCTTGAGGCCAGGCACCAGGCTACGTATGTGCCACATGTGGCACCAGGCACACTGGAGGCTATGAGGAGATGGGTGAGCAGGTGAGTGCTTCATAAAGGGACCAAAGAAAATACCCAACAGCCTTCTTTGCAATTTTCTTTCTTTTTTTTTTTTTTTTTTGCTAAAGGACTGAATGTTCATACTTTTCATTTCAAAGTTGCTATTTTTTTTTTCTGTTTCCCTGAAATTGCTTCTTTGTATGGCTCTGATGGTGCCCTCATCCCACCCTGACCTTGACTAATTGTTGATGGCTCTCCCTGACAAAGTTACGAAGTGCTGATGAGGCCTGTTTCTGCTTCCCCATGACAGGTCAGGGAGGCTTTGTGGATCTGCAGCGAGTTGTAGCTCTGCTGCTGAACCTCAGCTCACAGGTGTTTTGTGTATAGCATGAGATTCCTGAAACATTGTGGTAGAAAAAAATCGTGGGATGATGGAATGAGGATATGTTGATAAGGAAGAAAAGTGGATGTCCAAACGAGACCTGGTTTTGAATTGTTGCCACTTTTTGTTTCCGTGATCTGAAGCTGGTGTTTGTTTTTCTTCTTCAAAATGGTGGTGTGTCACGTGGTTTGGAGCCGATTAAATGTAAGGACACAATAATCCCAAGCACCTAGCGCCGCACCTGACATGTGACAGACATATTAAATATTAGTTCTCTTCCCTTTTAGAAGATAACCCGATAGAAGGTAACACTTGCTTTGCTAATGACATGAATTTCATTTGTGTATATCTGGCCTTTGGAACTACAGAGTTGTTTTTGCTATGGAAGGAAGATTTTTATCTTTTAGCCAGCAGGTGGCAACCCAATTAAAGCTAAAAGTTCACCTCATTATGATAACAGGTAGAAAAAAAAATTGTCTTTTTCATGTTGATGGAAATGACAGGTGAATGAAAAACACTTGGCACCAACGTGAAGTCACCCCTGACAAAGGCATTTTTAACACTAGGCCCCAGATACAGAATATTAGTGTTCCTGAAGGTGCTTTTGATTTCAATACGGATCATTGTCACCTTCTCTGAGGCTTGTCAGAGAAATCATCCAGATTTATGCAACACTGTGTTTAAAATAATGAACCTATTCACTTGATTTGGCAGTTTAAAAAGCAGAGTAAAAAGTAAAGTCATCAGTTGATAAAATAGAATGGTTATAATATCATTTTATCTTCAATCTGGTTTTATGTGATTTTTTTTTTTTTTTTTTTTTGGTTTGCTCACTGTGAATTTGTGTTATTTTTAAACAGATCTCACCCTTTGACTGTAAGATTTTTTAAAAGGTAATTAGAGTAGAACCCTATATAATCTGTTTTTGAGTCTTACTTTCTTAATCTATAAAGTGGGGATAATATCATTGTCACTGATGACTGTGAGCATTAAAGTGCATGGAAAGCAGTCGGTATGGATGGCGTGTGGTAAGTATGCATGATCAGTGGTGCCATGTAGATAATTTATATTATTATCACAGAATACTAGAAATGGAAGAGATCTTGGAGCCCATCTGATCTAACCCTTTTGTTGTTTGTCAAGGAAATGGAGACACAGGGAAATTAACTTGCACAAAGTTGCAGAGCTGATTAGTATCAACATCAATCCTAGAAACCAAACCTCTGAAGCCACTGGGCTTTTTCATGCCAGTACCCTGGGTTAATCATTACCTGTGGCTAGAGGTGGACGGCATAGAGCATGCTTCTCAAGGACGAGCCTCTGTCCTTCTCGGGATGGTGGGCAGGGTGGGGGTGGGACACTATGGTGACTGTATTTACAAGAAAAGTCATGGCACACCATTGTCATCTGCATGCTGCTGACATCCATTGAGATAAAGTCACCCCTAAATAGGAAAGAAAACCCCCCTAATACTGGCTTCCTTTTCCAAAGTGAGTCCCTGGTAGGCCACCATTCTCTCAACTGGAGGACCATCCCCATTGCCACTGCACTTGGCATGTGATTGTCAGAGAGGGCTAATAACCACCCTACTGCCCATGCCCCAGAGAACCGAAGCTGCTGTTCTGTAGCTTTCCTAACAATTTGCACTTTGCTATAAAAGACCTTTCGGGAAAAGACAGAAGACCAGACACTTTTCCCCATGTGGCTTGCGGCATGCCTCTCTGCCAGCTAGTATCTTCAGATGTCAGGATTTGGGGACACTGCGTCTTTAGTTAGCGACTGTCACCATCATGGTCTACATAGCCTGCCAAGGTGTAAAGTCTGGTCCATCTCACTGTCATGGAAGTTTGTGCCACAGACACACCACAGACCCTTCATGCTGGAGTGTAAAGGAGTGTGAAGGGTGCCAAGGGCAGTGAGACTCTTCATTTGTAAGTCAGAAAACTCAGCAGGATGTCACTGGGACATCACATCTCAAATGACCAGTGTGTTTTTCCTTCCCTTTTTTTATTGTTATCCTTGGAAAAGATAATTATTTGGTTGTCTCAATTCTAGTTGAACTTGTTCAACACTTAACAGAAACATAATCAGTGGTGGATCAAAGCATCCTCAACTGGGCATGTGTGTACATTGTGCAGCAAATTTATTTCTTCCTTTTTGAGACTACTTTTTCCTATTTCAGGGGCCTCAGGCCTTTATAAGACCAATTGGGCTTGAATTTACCACATTTTGGGGGGACCAGTACCTCCAGGGAGCTGTTAAAATAAAATCTGAAACACGGAGATGTTTCTAGTATAAGAAGAGAGATTTGGGTGAATATTATATAGTTGCCTTCTTAGAGAGTCTTAGCTCATACCAAATGGATCCCTGCCTCTGACCCCATCAACCTTAGAAAAAGATCCTGGTTACAGGACTGTTCCTAGGCCAAATACATCAGGCAAGAATGTACAAAAAAAGCTTCCATCCCTGGAATAATTTCAAGGAATTAAGTTAATAATGACTATAACATCTAGGGTTTTTAAAGCAAAGGTCTTCTGAAATTAGATACTTGCAGTTTATAATTAGCCTGAACTATAGCTGTTGATTAGTGATTAAGTGGTTATCTGATGCTGTGCTGTGGAGTGTCTTGGACGTGGTGAGCTTCCCGTGGTGAATTTTTATCACGTATTCTGAAGCTCAGTGAGATATAGATAAGTCGTGACTATTGACAAATTAGTCAATTCTAATGTGGTGGTGATCCTGGTTTCTTTGGCAGAGGGGAGGTAAACCAATAGAGTGAGAAATTATTTTTCCTGCCTTTTTCAGAATGTGTAGTTGATTCTTTTCTTTCACAGGTGATGTAGCATTGTATTAACAATGACCGATTCAGTGCAATGGTTTAGTCTTAACACAGACTTCCAGCATTTCTCAGCCAAAAACTTCTTCTAGCAAGGATCCAACAGGACTTCATTGGTCTCTTATGCTGTCCTTTGGTTTACACTGACCCATCTACTTCCTTTGTGGGGAAGCAGGACTCTTGAGGCCTTTGTTTGTGTCCTTGGCAAGATCAGTGGCACTCAGCATATTTGGTCAATGAATGTCCATGAATGAGGGTGTACAGAGGATCTGTTGAGAGTGGGGAGAAGGTTGAGGCTTCCCGCCCTCGAGGAGCATGTAGTCCTATGGAGAGGACTCATTTACATATGAGGGGATATGTAAATAACTTCAGAATACGTGACGGTGGTGGAATAGAAGGCCAGACGCATTCCATGGAACACAGCATAGGGACAATTATTATACATCAAAGTGTTGTTCACTGTTCAATAATTAAACCTTTCTAGAGGATGTCTAAAGGAGATGAAATTAAGAATTAGTTTTTCTCCATAAGAAATAAAAACTTTCTTTTTTTAAAAAATGGTAAGTATATATTTTAGCCATAGCTATTTAACTAAAATACCTAAAAGAACAGCCTCACACCCCTTTTATGGTGGGACGGGATCCAGAGAGAGAAGGAAATAAGACGTCAGCAACACGCCGACTCTGATCCAAGGGGATTTAGTTGTTGGAAGGATGTGTCATCTCAATGTAAGAATGGGCCACCTTTGGAACAACCTTTGTTGTAGGCATGGAATTCATTATAATGAGGGTCTAATGACAACATTATAACTTCAACACATCCAGATATCAGTAGCTTAATGCTTCCCTTAAAAGAGCAAAACTAGCATTCTACCGAGAGAATGTATGGAGCATTTGTTTGATTAAAATACAGATCCATGTTATTTTCTTTATCAAATGTAAATAAATATGAGGGTATCTTGTCTACCTATTTAGCCGAAAAACTTAGTAATATTAAAAATACTGCTGCTCTAGGTGCTAGTTAAGTTGTGCTCTAAGGTTTCATTAGCAACATGATAATGTTCAGTGAACTAACACAACATAAATCTCCTGAGCCTAGGCAGGGGTGGCGAACAAGTTTGACTACGCGCTCAGAGATCGCTCCTCAGAGGTCCCTCCTCAGAAGCAGCATAACAAAATCCAAACTTGGCAAAGAGCCACAGTATACAAAATAATGATAAGAGGCAAAGAGCCGAAATTC
>CAUYPK010070811.1:0-11138 GCA_963574355.1 Loris lydekkerianus | reverse complement strand
GCAACAACAACAAAAATAAACAAATGGGACTTCATTAAACTGAAAAGCTTCTGTACAGCTAAGGAGACAACAACCAAAGCAAAGAGACAACCTACACAATTGGAAAGGATATTTGCATATATTGAATCAGACAAAAGCTTGATAACTAGGATCTATAGAGAAATCAAATTAATCCACATGAAAAAAGCCAACAATGCCATATATCAATGGTCAAAAGACATGAATAGAACCTTTTCTAAAGAAGACAGACAAATGGCTAACAAACATATGAAAAAAAATGTTCATCATCCCTATATACTAGAGAAATGCAAACCAAAACCACCCTGAGATACCATCTAACCCCAGTGAGAATGGCCCAGATCACAAAATCTCAAAATTGCAGATGCTGGCATGGATGTGGAGAGAAGGGAACACTTTCACACTGCTGGTGGGACTGTAAACTAGTACTACTTTTCTGGAAGGAAGTATGGAGAAACTTCAAAACACTCAAGCTAGACCTCCCATTTGATCCTGCAATCCCATTACTGGGCATCTACCCAGAAAGAAAAAAATCCTTTTATTATAAGGACACTTGTACTAGACTGTTTATTGCAGCTCAATTTACAATTGCCAAAATGTGGAAACAGCCTAAATGCCCACCAATCCAGGAATGGATTAACAATCTGTGGTATATGTATACCATGGAATACTATTCAGCTATTAAAAAAAATGGAGACTTTACATCCTTCATATTAACCTGGATGGAAGTGGAAGACATTATTCTTAGCAAAGCATGACAAGAATGGAGAAGCATGAATCCTATGTACTCAATTTTGATATGAGGACAATTAATGACAATTAAGGTCATGGTGGGGGTGGGGGAAGGGGACAGCAGAGAGAGTAAGAAGGAGGGAGGGGTGGAGAAAAGAAGAGCAGAGAGAGGAAAGGAGGGAGGAGGGTGGGGCCTTGGTGTGCGCCACACCTTCTGGGGGCAAGACAAGATTGCAAGAGGGACTTTACCTAAAAAATGCAATCAGTGTAATCTGGCTTATTGTAGCCTCAATGAATCCCCAACAATAAAAAGATAATAAATAAATGAATAATAAAAGACTTAGTCGTGTTTTCCCTAGTCCACATTCTCACATAAAACTTAAGCTAATTAAGAAAGGTCTTATCTCTTGAGTTCCCAAGTTACACCTTATGAATCTTTCCCCTTAAATTCCTCTAATATTTCTGTGCATTGTGTTCCCTCTCTCAGTATATGCAGGGGAATGGTTCCAGCCCCCTCCTCAAGTATACACAAATCATCGCATACTCATGATCTTGAAGATAGCTTTGCAGAAGCAGCACATACCAAATTTCTGCCCTCCCTATGCACTGGTTTCACATCCCTTGACTACTGTATTTTTTATCTGCATTTGGTTGGAAAAATCCATATATAAGGGAACCCATCCAGCTCAAATCTGTGTTGTTCAAGGGTCAACTGCATATATTTTCTTATTTGTTTTCTAATTGTTTTGCAAGTATGAATATAAACTTTGATAAAATTGTACAATCTTTGAAGGTAAGATTAAGGTAGGTATGTTTTTTATATTTTTAGAATTTGAAAATGACTATAATTTTGTGATCATAGATTGTGGGTGCCCAGCACATCAATTAAATGATAAGAAAATTTTTGTAAAATTCATCTCACTAATTTGGGCACCAATTTTGGCATCTTTAGCAGATGTAATTTACAACTTGTAAGTATCAGTTATTTTGAGTCCATCTGCATGTCAACAATAACATTTAAGATGGATGAAAAAGTCGTGTGTATTATTTAGTTTTAGTATCCTCTTAGCTATATCTAAACAGCCCAACTGCAAATTTTCAGTCATCTATCTGTTAAAATGCTAAATAGATAGACTACTTGCCTTGGAACAAAAGGTACCTTTTCCCCATGGCTTTCTAATCAAAGCTACTTTCAAGTACTCATCCCAAAGGCCACAATTCACAGGATTTATACAGATTTCTCTGACATCTGCTTCTTCCTCCATGTAACATTTCTGCTGGAACAAAATCATGAATCACAATGATTCATGGAAGCTTTTGGAAGAAAATAAGGAATTTTGAACTCAAAGAATCCTGCTCACATAAAAAGAAGCTTGTGTGTTCATTTGCACCAGATAAGAAACTCAGCTGCTCTCTGTAACTAGTGGGTCAACTGCAGTATCTTTAGGTCTCTATCATTGTGATTGCTTTAAGTCTTATTCTTTAAGTCAATCATTGTGAAGACTTCAGTAGGCCTCAGATATTGTGTTATTACCCAATTTAATCATCCTTTCTGATGAAAACCCTTTCTTGCCAGGTAGGTTTTATTATTACATTTTAGAAAAAATAACTTGGCTTCGGTCATTACACTAACAAATTCTATAAGAAAAATTTAAACATAAATTTGTTCTTCTTTAAACCCACACTCTTAACTAACCAATATTGCCTCCACAGATTGTCTCAACAGTATAAACATACAGTATAAACTAATAAAACACTTTCTTAAATTTGCAGCATTTTTTGTTTTCATTTGTCCTATTGTGACAGACAGTTAAAGAAATTAGGTAACTTCCATATTGGAATATAAATTTTGGAATTAGTAGCTGTTAGCTGAAGGATTTAGAATACATTTTTTTGTGAAATGTGTTTTAACTTAAGTTTCCTGAGTTACAACCACCTAACAGCTGACATCTACTTTCTATGTATGTATGTATGTATCTATCTATCTATCTATCTCTGAAACTTTAGAAATAAACAGACTTTCTGAATTATTTTTTACTTGTTCTCACTTTAATTTGTATTTTTATCATATCATTTATAATTCAACACAAGATTATGCCATTAAATAAATATAAGGTATAGTCAGTCAACACAGACAACATAACCAGATAAATTAAGCCATTATCGAGTCATCAAATTTTATTAATGTTGATAACTACTTCAAAAACATTCTTTGAAGTAACCCTCTCTTAGCTCAATAGAAATGTGGTTTCTTTTTTTTTTTTTTTTTTTTTTTTTTAATCACATGCTCTTGGATAGCATCAAAATATTTTGTTGCATTCATTCATTTACTTATTACTTATTTTGCTTATAGGACAAACAGTGTTTCCAAAACTGTGTTGACTTCACTACTCTTCTGGGTAGCATATAACTGGCCCAATCTCAAATATCCGATTTAGTAACTGAACAACAAATCTTGTATAAATAATTCTGAAGCAGATTAACACAAAGACCGAATTGTTGTAGGGAATATAGCTCATTAACATAAGTCACTTTGAAAATAGTGTTTATTTTGTGAAAAACAATATATTAGTTTGAACAGCATATATTTCTGTCTCTGAGTATTTTTCAATATAATTAGGAAGATAAAATATAGACACATTCTAAGATTTTTATGGACCAATTGTAAAATGGGGATTATTTAATAGTCTTTGACAACCATCATTTCAAATGTATCTGTTCCATGTTACTTTTATTTCCACATATTTTCCCTGATAATTCCCAGAGTAAATTCAAAATATAGGCAATTTTATATCTATTGCTAAATGTAGTCAGCTGGTTGAAAAGCAGCTTATAAATATAAATAAATTATTATTATTAGATCTAATAAAATGTTTTATAATCCAGTTTAATTTTTTCTCATAATTTTGTGTGTGTCTTTTAAAATGATTCATTCTATTGCTATATTTAATTAGCATAAAACCCCCCAAATATGTGGTTTGCTCATTTTTAGGTTATTGCTTGTTCTAATTCTGAGAGTAAGTCATCACAAATGTGACAAAATATTAACTTGTATGTTATAATTACATGTATTTAGTGCTTAGATGTCCATTCCATCTGAATTTATTTGTTCTTAACATGAAAAGTTAAATAATCTTTACCAGACTAAAAGATAATTGAGGGATTTGTGAAGGTTGTTACATATCACTAACAAAATCGGTGCAAATATCAAGCAAAATATCTGACAGACTCACTATGGAAAAATAAACATAAGAATAGTTAATTGTGGGAGAAATAAACAAGACTAATAGTTATAGACATCTAGAAGATATTACGGTATTCAATATAGCCAAGTTTTGATGTCTCATTAAATTTCAGCCACAAATTTTATTTAGAGAAGTTAATTTAAATAGGCTTTGTGTAGACCATTGTCATATATGTTTAAAATCTGAGTGAAGGGCTTGAATCAAAGAGTGATAGTAAATAATGTCATGTTCACTGAGTGCCATAGCAATGAATTACTTGAAACCTCATTAATGATCTGAGCGACGGAGTAAATAGCACACTAATGACATTCTGACATGAGCTCAGATTGTCAAGTGGTAAAAACACCACTAAAAAAAGGTCACTGCTTGAAAGTACTTTAAAAGGAGGGAGAATCTTGGCAAGAAATTTAAAACACATATACTTTTAAACATGTGATGAAGAAATTAATGAAAAATATAGTGTGTGAGCTCAATCTTTAAAAGGCAGGTTAAAACCAGAAGTAAATATTAAATTTGAACTCTGGATTCTAATTTCACAGAAAACATTCTCATAGATATCACATTGCATACAAAAGTTAAAAAATTAATAGTTCGAATTATAAATACTAAAATCCATATATCTACTTAAAAATCTATATATACTTTTCTATATTTAGTGCTCTAAATATATATACTTTCATTATAGGCCCTCAGAGAATGAACTTTAAATTTTGTTATTGATGTTGGCTAACTCATTCCCAGAAAGGTATAGATGAAGTGGCAAGAAGGAAAGAAAAAGAGCAATAAAAAGCAATTAAGAAGTAGAAAAGGAATAAGAATTAGAAAGGAATAGCATTAATATGACACCTTTAGTAAAAGAGAAGAATGCCTTACTGGAATCATTATATGTAATGGAAGAGGAGAAAAATAAACAGTAAAACATGAAATTCAGAATAAATGTCATGGAAAAAAGTGGTAAAATAATGGAAATAGTAGCATTTACAAATGAAACTAGTTTGAAAATAGCTAGGTTTCCTTTGCAGATCTCAGTCTCTACATTGTAAGTTCAATCACCCTGTTTATTATTGTTCAAGAATGCTTTCTGACTACTGATTGAAACATTTTCATGACACCAAACTAGAATAATTCCAAAACACTACACATTTGTTATTTGAAACAAAGTCTATTGAGAACCTATGATTGTATTTGTCAGTCATGACCACTTTTTGCCGTAGACATTTTCCAGATTGTATTTGGTGTTCTAGTTTGGTTAATCTGTGAGAAGACCATGTACTAAAAGTGCATTCATTTAGGGCATGGGGAATCATTTTACTTTGAGGGTTATAGTAAACATATTTGAAATAATATCAAATTTAAAAGTCTGGAGAGAAATATTCCATTAGTTTAACCACTCACCAGGATGACTTTGAGAAAATTTCTCAAACTCTTAGGTTTAATTATAGAATTGGAGGGATGGAATTAGATTATTCTATAATTATAGGGTTCCATGGGTAGGAGAGATTTTCTTTGTTCCTCTTACCCTCTAAGACATAGCAAATATGGACAATATTTTAAGACAATACCAAAAAGAAGGTTATCTATAGCATACACTAAGCAAAATAGGTTACTTTGCATAAATTTATGAAAAGAAAATAATTAGTTATCAAATGCCATAATGCCTAAAGGTACTATAATTAAGGTATTAATAAACTATCTAGAATTCTGAGAATTAACAAAGTTTAAGTGTAGGCATTTAACAACATGTGGGGTTTTCCAATAATTAAGTCCTAAACATGAAGAGTAGAACATAAATAAACAGAAAGAAAACAGTGAAAATTTTACATTAAGATTTATTATTATTAAAGCTTATCTTTCAGATCTTGAATCTAAAATTTTCACATGGAATTTTGATAAATGCCACTTGGAGGCACTCTTATACTATTCTACCGAGCAATTTATACTATCAAGATGTCATAAAATGAAAGTTCTAATTTTTATTTTCCTCTTTTAATTCTCATAATCTCTTGGGGATGGGTAATTAACACTGGTTGTGGTATTTAAACTTTGACATTATTCAAATTTATCACATTGTAATTTTTATGGATATAAATAGTCCTCTGTATGTCTAATGAAACAGATATCATTCATCCCTGTAAAGGATAAAAGAAGAGTTTAGGACATCATTTAAAAATTAGCTTGAGATTAAATTTTGGTTTACAAGCTAAGGTCTATTTTTCAAATGATGAATTTTTATAATTAAAAATTAGTTTTCATTTAAATTTTCTATTATGGAAAGTAGACAATCAGTAAGAACTCAGAACCACTCTTGATGAGAACAAATCTCATCAACTAATTTTTAAATTTTCAAGGAAAATATAGAGAAATAACAGAATTACATATATTAATATTTTACCTCATTCTACTTTAATCTGGAACTGTAAACTAGAAAAGAATGCATGAGGAATATTCATTTTTTGATACCACTTTTGCATAGAATATTTTGATGTTTTACGTATTGTGAGTGCTGTCACTGCCATTGTAACATTCAAACTCTACATAAAAATATTGACTTTTATCAATATCTTTTATCAACTGTTTGCAAATAATACTGATTAAAATAATAAATTTGAGTATGTGCAAAATGAATAAAAATAATTAGGTAGGGATCATGTATATATATGTTAACTGCTATACGTTAGCAAAGGTTAATATGATTTCTGTTCTTAAAGCTCTTGTTAAACTTAAGACATATTGGAATGTATGTGCTGTTTGGATAGCTGTAGACAGAAAAGTTTTTCTCCCCTAATCTGATTAGTTATGATCCCACCTGCAGCTCTGGCCATTGGTTCGCTATGCACTCTTTCTGCATTTATTCCTCCTTAAGATAGTGATTTATTTCTAGGCTCTTAACACCTAACACATTAATTTTTTCCAACACTACAAAGTTTTTTTTGTCCTATTTTTATACAAAATTAAACATTTTCTTTAACTAATCTAGGGATCTGATAAATATTTGGACAGTCAGTGTGTGTTTCTCTATATATATATTACATTTATTAGTTGGAGTTAGTGCATCACAGATTATAAAGTTCTGACAGGTAAGGGCAAGGTCTATTTGTTTAATTTCACATATAACTATAGTTCTACATAGTCACTAAAAATGTACTTTCTCCAGTAAGTTAATGGAAAATTATATTTAGAGTTGAGAATGTCAAACATATTAATCATTTAAATGTTCCTGTTTTTAAGTCAATGGATAAACAATGTATAAAGAAAGCACAATAATAAAATATCTCTGTGTTCCAGTTGTTCGTTTCTGTGTAACGAACCCCTGCTAGGGTTGGGATATCAAGAAGTCTTTTTTATTCATGTATCTGTGCTCCTCAAACATCCCTCTCTCTCCCTACGTGGTTTTGCATATGGAAGCTCAGGGTAGCTGGACTTCATGCATAATGTTTTAATGCTTCCTGGCCAGTGTCTCAAAACACTAGAATGGAAAGGCCTTTAAAACAATATCCTCAGAAGTCAGACAGCACTCTTTAGACCACATTCTATATGTTAAGGCTGTCACAAAGAGCCACCACACAGTTCATAGAAGATAAAATTTTGCTTCTTGATTGAAGACTGTCAAATAACCACTGTATTTCTTTTTTTCCTTTATTTTTTATTTTCATTTTTTAATTGTTTTTTATTAAATCATAACTTTGTACATTGATGCATTTATGGGATTCAGGGTACTGCTTCAATATACAACGTGAAATGCTTACATTGAACTAAGTAACACATTCAACACAACTATACTCATTTCTTAATATTTTTGAAATATACCATTGCATCATACACATTAGGTAAGGTCCGTCTGAATGCCCTTCCTCCTTCCATATTACCCCTCCTCTCCCCTCTCTCTCCTCTTCCCTTCTACTTTCTGGACGATAGTTAAGTTTTGCCATTCATATGAATGTGTAGGTGGTTATATATGGATTTCACAGTAGTATTGAGTACCTTGGATACTTTTTTTCCCCACTCTTGAGATACTTTACTAAGGAGAATATGTTCCAGCTCCATCCAGGTAAACATAAAAGATGAGATGTGAAGTCTCCTTCTTTTTTATAGCTGCATAGTATTCCATGGTGTACATACACCACAATTTGTTAATCCATTCATGGATCAATGGGCACTTGGCCTGTTTCCATGTCTTGGCTATTATGAATTGGAATGCAATAAACATTCTGGTGCAAATGTTTTTGTTGTAAAATAATTTTTGATCACCTGGGTATGTTCCTAGTAGAGGAATTGCAGGATTGAATGTAGGTCTACTTTTAGTTCCTTGAGTGTTCTCCAAACTTCTTTCCAAAAAGGTCGTATTAGCTAGCATTCACGCTGGCAGTGTAGAAGCATTCCCTTCTCTGCATCCTCACAACATCTGTAGTTTTGGGATTTTGTGATGTGGGCTAATCTTACTGGAATTAGATGACATCTCAAAGTGGTTTTGATTTGCATTTCTCTGATGATTAAGGATGATGAGAATTTTTTCATATGTTTGTAGGCCATGCACCTGTCTTCATCAGAGAAGTTTCTGTTTAATTCTCTTGCCCACATAGAAATAGGATTATTCATTCTTTTCTTATTGATTAGTTTGAATTCTCAGTAGATTCTAGTTATCAGACCTTTGTTGGAAGCATAACCTGGAAAAATCTTCTTCCATTCCAAAGGTTGTCTGTTTGCTTTATTTACTCTGCTCTTGGTTGTGCAAAAGTTTTTAGTTTGATCAGATCCCAGTAATGTATTTTTTGTGTTGCTTCAATTGCCCAGGGGGTCCTCCTTATAAAATATTCTGCCAGGCCAATTTCTTCAAGTGTTTTCCCTGCACTCTCTTCTAGTATTTTTACAGTTTCATGTTTTAAGTTTAAATCTTTTATCCAGTGAGAATCAATTTTTGTTAATGGTAAAAGGTGGGGATCCAGTTTCAGTCTTCTACAGGTCACCAGACAGTTCACCCAGCACCATTTGGTAAATAAGGAGACTTTCCCCCACTGAATACTTTTGATACACTTGTTGAAGATCAAATGGTGATAAGTAGTGGTGTTCATCTCTTAGTTCTCTATTCTGTTCCATAAATATACTGCTCTGTTTTTGTGCCAGTACCACACTGTTTCATCACTATAGATTTATAGTATAGCCCAAAGTCTGGTAATGTAGTACCTCCTGATTTGTTCTTATTTCTGACTAATGTATTTGCTATTCAAGGTTTTTCCTAATTCCATATAAAATGAAGTACTATTTTTTCAAGTTCTTTAAAGTATGACAATGGTGCTTTAATAAAGATTGCATTAAATCTGTATATTGCTTTTAATAGTATGGACATTTTAACAATGTTGATTCTTCCCAGCCATTAGCATGGTATATTTTTCCATTTGCTGACATCTTTAGCTATTTCTTTTCTCAGAGTTTCATAGTTCTCCTTATACAGGTCTTTTGCATCCTTTGTTAGGTAAATTCCCAAATATTTCATCTTCCTTGGCACTATTGTAAGAGGAATAGAGTCCTTGATTGTTTATTCAGCTTGATTATTATTGGCATATACAAAAGCTACTGACTTGTAAGTATTGATTTTGTATCCTGAGACGTTACTGTATTCCTTGATCACTTCTAAGAGTTTTGAAGTTGAGTCCCTGGGATTTTCCAGGTATAAGGTCATATCATCAGAGAGGAGTGAGAGTTTCATCTCCTCTGACCCTATTTGGATACCCTTGATCACCTTATCTTGTCTGATTGCAATGGCTAAGACTTCCATTACCATATTGAAAAGCAGTGGAGACAGTGGCCATCCTTGTCTTGTTCCTGAGCTGAGTGGAAATGTTTTCAATTATAAACCATTCAATATAATATTGGCTGTGGGTTTGCTGTAGATGGCCTCTATTAGTTTAAGAAATGTCCCCTCTATGCCTATTTTCTTAAGAACTCTGATCATGAAAGGATGCTGGATATTATCAAAGGCTTTTTCTGTGTCAATTGAGAGGATCGTATGGTCTTTGTTTTTTATTTTATTGATGTGATCTATTATATTTACAGATTTGCATATGTTAACCAACCCTGTAACCCTGGAATAAGACCAACTTGAGCATGGTATATAATTTTTTTGATGTGTTACTGAATTCTATTTGCTAAGATCTTATTGAATATTTTTGCGTCGATATTCATTAATGATATAGGTCTATAATTTTCTTTCTTTGTTGGATCCTTTCCTGGTTTGCAGATCAGGGTGACATTTGCTTCATAGAATGTGTTGGGAAGTATTTCTTCTTTTTGTATGCTTTAGAAAACATTCTATATTATAAGTATTAGTTCCTCTTGAAAGGTTTGATGGAATTTGGATGTGAAGCCATCTGGTCCTAGACTTTTATTTTTAGGGAGATTTCGTATTGTTGATGCTATTTCAGTGGTTGATATGGGCCTATTCAAGGTTTCTAATTCTTTCTGGTTGAGTCTACGAAGGTGGCGGGCTTCCAGGTATTGGTCCATTTTCTTCAGATTTTCGTATTTCTGAGAATAGAAATGTTTGTATCATTAAGGATTTTTTGAATTTCTGAAGTGTCTGTTGTTATTTCTCCTTTATTGTTTCTGATAGATGATATTAGTGATTTTACTTTTCTGTTTCTGGTTAGGTTGGCCAAAGGTTTATCAATTTTGTAAATCTTTTCAAAAAACAACTTTTTGTTTCATTGATCATATGAATGATTCTTTTGTTTTCAATTTCATTTAATTCTGCCCTAATTTTGGTTATTTCTTTTTTTCTGCTAGGTAATGTTACACTGCTCTTCCTTTTCCAGTTGCTTGAGAAGAACCATTAAGTTGTTGGCTTCCCCACATTCTGTTTTCTTGATGAAGGCCTCCAATGTTATAAAATTCCCTCTTACAACTGCCTTTGCAATATCCCACAGGTTTTTTTTTTGTTTGTTTTTTTAAATTGTTAAATCATAGCTGTGTACATTAGTGCAATCAAGGGGTACAATGTGGTGGTTTTATATACAATCTGAAATATTCTCATCAAACTGTTCAAAGTAGCCTTCATGACATTTTCTTAGTTATTGTACATAGACATTTGCATTCTGCCATTAGTATTTTTGCCTGTACCCATTCTAAGATGTACCATAGGAGTGGCCC